>JAODUD010000039.1:14025729-14038629 GCA_026784285.1 Stomatorhinus walkeri | reverse complement strand
CCGCCCACGTGCTTTCATAATGTTCTAATTACAGAGTCACCCATTATGTGATGAAGTATGCATGTGGTCCTGCTTGCTTGGGTGAGCTCTGGTGTGCTGCAGAAATGCAAATATTACATTGTCTCATTTTATAGACAGAATTTGTTCAATGGGTCCTACCAGTGTCTGACATCTGTGACATTTATGACATATAAACATCCTATTCAAGTTCTCTGGGGATCTGAAGTCAATGGGTGCAAAACAAGGAACGACCCAGGATAGGATGCCAACCCAGCGCAGGACACACTGGCCGTTGTAACCCTGGTATGTTTAAGGTACTTGTGTCCAGTAACTAAATATCCTTGATTTCCAAATACAGGTTTTTTTTTTTTTTTCCTTTCACAGCAATGACACCGATGGTCAATTTGGGAACTCCATTTAACATCAGCATTGGATTGTGGGTGGGAAAAGCAGAGCACCCAGAGGAAATCCCATGACAACACGGGAACAGGCAGACTACACACAAATGGAACCCTGGCGAAGACTTGAACTCAGGTCTCAGCGGTGTGAGGGGACGGCTAACAAGTGCACCCCATAAACATATATATGTCATTTGCGAATGGGAGGGGTTTCTGCTACATTCCAAAGACTTACTAGTCATATGTCAGTGTAAATATATTTAAGGAATATTTGTATTATCTTGTGGTTTAGTCCTTCTAATCATGTCGAGAACCCTAGAGCCATATATGTATATTGTCTTCAAAAGACTACAAACAATTTCTTATACATGCCATTGCTAGAGCCGTGTACCACAAAGGAACTGATTAGCCAGAATCCAGTGTGTACAGTTAAAGCCAAAACAAGCACTTTTGCTGATTTTCCTGTTAAACATGCAGTGTTACAGTGGTCAGTGGTATGGGCCGGTATTTCAACCTGCCACTACGGCATTACCTCACTGTGGAAAAGCAGTCTTTTGCCTTTCTGTAAGAATCTCAGCATTTCAAAGTTTAACTAAGCTCTAGCTCCTCATCAGTGCTGGTGTACACCAACCATAATCCCCTGTTACTTTTCACTGGGATATATGATAATAACAAAGAGCTTTTGTATAGTGTTTCACCAGCTCAGCGTTACCAGGAATCTCATAATGTGGTGGCTGATGCATTCAGGAATGTTCTGTGTGAAGATACGTTGACTTGTGTTGGCAGTAAATTTGTCGTGCTAGAATTCTGACAAGCATATGTTTATTTTTGTTATATATGAGGGTTTTTGCAGTGCTGGATGCTTCCTGATTGAGCTGCCTGGAGAGAAGGTGCCTGAATGTAGAAATGGACCATGTCATAGGAGGCATCTGCTGCAGACGCTGGTTGTGGAGGAACTTTTTCTGATGTCCACCTTGTGTCATTCCAAGCTGGACATGATGCTTGGTACAGCTTGGAATTCTAAGCTAAGCTGTTGGAATATATTTCTCTAAAACTTTGCTGTAAAAAACTTTGGTGATGTTCCCAAAGGTACAGAGGTCATTGCCATTTTCTTTTACTTATGCATTTTGTATTTGTCACTCACAGAGACGTGTGTCTCTTTTTTTTTTAAGTTTTATTTTGGGTTATGTCTCACTCTAGTTTGTTGGTTTAGTTTCTTGCTTAGCATTCGGCTCTGCAAGGTGTGATTCCACAAATAACACGTACAGCATCATAGGCCCACATCATTAGTTACAGCTTAATGCAGTGGGCTGACAGCTCCATACATTTTATTTATATATTATATCCTTATGCCTCCAGACCGTAAACAGGCCATTCCAAATGAACATGTCGTAATAGAGGAAACTAAATTTAGTAAATCCATGTTACTGTGTCATGTGCATAAACGTGCTGAGAAGGGTATGATTATTACATTACTATATAAGGGCCCGCAGAATATGATGATATATTGGCTTGCGGAGTCAGTTGAACGTTTTCCTATGTTTTTATATTTCTGGCCGTGAATAAACAAATCACTAATCAAGCACTGAATGGTCTCGTTGACTGACATGCCACATTCAGTTAGAAAAGGGAAATGAAAAGGAAATCTGTTTACACAAGTAGCAGTGCTAAATGAGATAATTCATCCATTTCTGCACATATTATAGACTGAAAGCACATCAGTAATTGCAGGTAATTACTAAATGAATACTATTAGCAGATGTTCCTCCACAAAACAACCAGTAAAGACAAAAAATAATTGACTAGAACAGGGGATAAAAAAAGGAATTGCTTAGCCACAACCGATAAGGAGCCCTGCCAGACAAAACCCCATGTATGGTCTTGGACAGCTGATTAGAGCATCGATTACTGATGGAGGATAATGAAAGTTTCAGCCACTTGCATCCGGATACCAGGAAAGATGGAGTCACACTTATTGGTAAATCAGAAGGGTGTATTATAGATGCCACAAAGCCATTATGTAAGGGGCTGACTTATCTGTGCTTGCCAGCTGCCGTTAATTATCACAGATCAGCGTGGGCTCTATACATTTCCATGCTTCTTCCACTGTAGCAATGGAATAGGTTAATCTCAGACTCTCTAGGAATAATGACACCTGGAGATGGCTCTAGATTCTTCTGCCAAAATGCTTCCAGGAGCTGCTTTTTAAAATTGTTACACCTTTCTTTTTCAGCTGAAGATTGTGGTTACTTTATTATATACATTAACCTCGAACTAATAAGATCAGCACAAGCAAACAGGCAAATGGATGCACGTGTCTATAAACAGACATAGATATAGAAATAAATAGATGCTTCAGATTATAAGCATGTCTCATAAATACAGATTCAGAGATATATACATCAGATGGTGTCATAGAGAATCTTATTTGGTGTCACTTTGTATTATTTGATTAAAAATATATAGTTTATGATGTTTGTTCCTTTGATAACACTCTGCTACCCCATGTAATGTCACCTATTCACGTTATTGATCTATCAGTGGCAGTCATCATCCATCATCCATCACGAAAAAAGTCAAAAACAAGAATGAGACTTATCTTTCAATGTCCGCAATATCCACTGTAGTAAGATGTATTGCTAGCTAGTGTAAAACAGATAGAAATAAAAGACATGCAACTGAGTACAAGCAGGACAGCACTAATTTAATGATGCATACAAAAAACAGCTAACTCTGCCACATACAACGAACACCTTTTGCCAGTCCTGCTGCTCTGCTCTACCAAATCGACAGCATAATCCAGGGGTGGCCAATCTTATCCGCAAAGGGCCAGTGTGTATGCAGGTTTCCATTGCAACTCCCTAATTAGGTCACTAATTAGTGCACTGATTGGTTGAAGAGTCCTCACACCAGGTTTTGAACAGCTGACCTACAGGTTATCCCAAATACCTGCGTACACACCGTCTCTTTGCAGATAAGATTGGCCACCCCTGGCATAATGCGTCTCCATGGTTCACTGAAGATGTTTAAAGGGCACATCTACAGTACAGTTTATGTTCTCCTGTAAAGAGCACATCTACTCCAACATATTCTTTAATTGGTGAGTGCAGACGCAAACGAGGGCAAAAGTGCCACATGTCTATTGAATGTTCTTTATAATGCTCTATGTCCAGGTTTGCGTGAAGCAAAATTACGTCATGCAGACATTATGTTGGTTCGCTGTAATTAATCGCATGTTAGCTCAGGCTTGAATCAAAGATGTGTTTATCTTCATTAGCTCTGTCGTGAATAGCTGGCTCACATCCCTTACAAGCACCTGTGCTCCCGGGTAGGAAGCGCATTTACCCAAGGAATTACACACTGAATGTCTGCAGTTATAATGTTTCTGAAACCAAGTATCGTGCTTTTCCTCTCCGGTACTTATTAAGATGATTAAGGGAACATAGTAGAACTAATACGGATTATAAATAATATTTTGCTAGTGGTGTCCTTAAAATTAGTTCTCTTTTATATTTCATATTTTACATTTCACATTTATTCTAATACACGATCTTAGTTCTCTGAATTATTGCTGTAAAAAATTGCCAGTGGAAGAGTCGATATATCAGTGAGAAATAACCAAGGTAATAGAATGAGGTGTATGATCAATATAGGTCAGGGAAAACAATTCAGATCTTATAATGATCTCATTGTAAGGTATGCTGAGCTATGATTGAGGTATATTTGGAGGCCATTATTATTATTATTATTATTATTATTATTATTATTATTATTATTTATACCCTGCATAGCCTTCATAGAGGTTTTCATCATTTTAAATGTTTGTGTGATCATATCTTACATATAAACTACAAATAATTATCAAAGTAAAGGCCTTTAATTGGTCTTTTAAAGCCACATGTTGGGGTACCACTGACACCATTTAAAATAGGAAAATTCAAAGATTATGCACGAGCAGCATAAACAGATTTCAGGGCAACAATGATTTTGTTATAAATACAACACAATCAAGTCAGTTATAAATCATACTACAGAAAGAAAACAAACAGGCTAAATCTGAATCTCTTTCAGTCTTTATGTGGTCAAGAACAGCCCTTTTTAAACAATTCTCTATATTCACAATGAAACATTCTAAAATGCAATAACTTCTCATCATGAAAATAACATTTTACATTGCTCTCTACAGGTGAATGTTGGAGATGTGTCTCTCCTACTTAAACATTGGATGAATATAATTATGCAAAGAAAATTTTAAAATGTAATAACTGGAAAGGAACATATGAAAAGGGTTCCTAATGTCAGGAATAATGTTTATTTGTTGACACACATTCAAAGGTGCACATACTTACAAGGTAGAAACTCTACTGAAAAATGCACATCCACATACATTTACACACTCACACATCTTTATACTCAGACCTTAGATATATTTAGTCATTTTCCATTCAGATCTGATGACCCCATTGCTTTTACATTTTCAAATTGTCATGTTTGTTCACTTCCAGATATATTATAATATATTCTTGTCTTTTATAAAATGCTAGTTGGGCATTTGTTTGAATCCGTATACAACTGCACTGAATTTTTCGCATTGCTGGATGTGATATGAATCGAGCATAATTGGCCGAATTCGCTTTTTAAAAAAAGAGTGGATTAATAGTTTCAGGACCTCTGTTTTACTTGATGAGAAATTTACTGCACGTGTTGTACAGCATAACAACATTCAATTTAATTTACACACATCACACAATTACACTGCAAACTATTTTTGATATAATTGCATTTACACCTTTGTAGTTGTCGCTTCTCTTTTAGAGCTTTCCAGCCTTTTGCTAATTGCACTGGTCATTAATTGAATAAGTAATGAGCACTTGTAATATTTGATTACATTCACATTAGGAACTGTGAAAAATACCTTTAGACCTCCTCATTAATCACATGGCCTTGTTGCCAGTGCGGAACTTATGCAATTAAATTGGCGTGTATAGTTTCTCATAATCCAAGCTTCCTGGGTAAACATTCTTCTGTGCTAAGCCTATAGAGCACCTTGTAATCCCCATTTTAAATGTTGTGTAATGTGTGTAGGAAGCTGGAGATAACATATTGCAGAGATAATTTATTGAAATGGCCTACGGACAAGGGGCCAGTAACAAATACTCGCTGATAGCCTCGAGCGCTTTCCATCCGGTGTTCCTGATTTATCTGCTCCACCATTTGTCAACCATGTCACTGTTGATTTTTTTCAAAATTAGCCCACGCAAACAGCAGCCATCATTTACCCTACTTCATGAGCAGAATTTCCTCACACATTGAGAGGGACTGGCTTTCATTTATTCCACTGAGGCCCACAGCTCAAGGCACTGTCGCCCAGAGGTCCAGCACATCAATCTCAGACCAATGGCACGTGGCTTTTTCCTCCGTGGGAGGAGTTCAGTGAAGCGACAAGCAGACGTCGTTTTGTTAGTCAAAAACATGTTTATGGGGTCTGACAAATGATCATCCGGAACAGCAGATAACACAGGATACCATAAAGAACTAATCTATTTAATATATCATCAGTAGTTTCTCATAAATGTTATCGCCATATATGTATTTACGCAGCTTGATATTTTTACTTTATTAATTCAGGTTAACTGACTTTCTGAAGAGTGAAACAGCACGACCCCTCACTCTTTCCCATGTAAATCTCAGGATGTGCATTGCTGCTGTAAATCAGCATTCTTTACCTCTATGATTCCAGTTGCCATGGTATGAAATCACATGAAGTCCATCTGTTTTCATTTCAATATCAAGATTTTGCATCAGATATTCCAGACAAGGTGAAATGGGGCACAGTCTCCTTTAGCTTATCTGATTTCCTCCTACAGTCCTAAGGCATAAAGTTAAGTGAATTTGCATTACTGAATTGCCCTTACTGTGAGAGCATGGAATCCAGGTTGTCCCTTGTCATGTGAACTGTGTTTCCTGAGAGAGGCCGCTGGTGGACCAAGTCACCTTTTACTGCTCCAGTTTTTGGAAGATGAGTGGATAGATATTCTAATCATTGCAACTTAAATAAATTTGTAACAAAACCACATTTTAAATGTGCTCATCAATGCATTAATTTCTGCTTCCCATTGTGCAACTTTGTTAATATTTATCTGTTATACAATTTAACATGTTCAGCAAGGAGAGGGGCGGCATGGTGGTGTAGTGATTAACACTGTTGCCTCACACCTCTGGGACCTGGGTTCGCGGCTCTGCCTGGGTTACATGTGCGTAGAGTTTGCATGTTCTCTTTGTGTCGTCGTGGGGTTCGAAGACTTGCTGAGGCTGATTGGAGTTACTAAAGTGCCCACAGGTGTGCCTGTGTGTATGAATGGTGTGGGGGTGTGCCCTGCAATGGGCTGGCACCCTTCATGCCCATTTCTTCCAGGATAGGCTCTGGACCCCCCCCCCCCCCCCCACGACCCAGTAGGATAAGCAGACATAGAAAATGGATGGATGGATGGATGTTCAGTAAGGATCAGCATTGCATTTTTGGTTCTATGCGTTTATAGTGAGCATGGCCTGGTTGCAGCTTAGCATTTCTTACAAGGAGAGCAGAATTCAAACTGACAAGCAAGTTAAATGATAAACACACATGAATAGATTGTTTCATCATATATACATAAATAAGAAACGAATCCATGGGACAATCAAGCCAGCTTGTTATAAGATCGGTAGGAATGCTTTGCTAATCTGAGAACATTTTCTTTTTTTTGTCCCTGAAAGACTGTGGGCTAAATGAATAAATGTCATCACACAAGTCAGAATAATCAGCTTTGATCTCTTCTCTAAAATCCAATCATATTATGTGACCCATGAAAATAAATAATTTGGGAATGAAACTATATCCGTGCATGAAACATATACTCCTCTCCTCTGTCACACACATAACCAAGCCCACATATAAGGAAGAATATCACACACACAAATCCATTTTAGAGATATGTTCATTCTAGAGTTTTCAACCAGTGAGGGTAGAGCATGAGACTTTGAGATCCCTGGATTAGACTGACATGCACTCACACACACAGCCACAAAGGTGCCGAATTTACGCATTCAAACTCAGAAGGCGTGAAGTTACAATTAAACAGTTTAAACAAACAGACACACAAAGAAAAGTAAACAACAATGAAAAAATAAAGGAAACAGACCAACAAGCAAAGAGTGTCGTGGTGAGACCTATTTATACTGCCTATCAGCCTGCCACTCTGAGTAATAGCCACCAGGACTTAGCTACTGACAAGTGAGAGACAACCCCTGTGGATCTTCAGCGACAGATCCAAGAACAGAGTGTCCACCTTTCTAAAATAATAGTCAGGTAAAGGCACGAGGAAGTTTGGAATAACTCCTGGAAAGATTTTGCCATGACTGGAAAATAGGATTTGGACCAGTATGCAAACCTAAAAAAAATAAAAATAAAAATACAGGAAAGGTCATACACAAAAAAAAATTCAAGCACAAATGAAAAACAAACAACGAAAAAAATTTAAGGATTATGAAAAGAACAGGTCTAATATTTGACATCTGACTGCACATTTCTTGACTGCTACTTGCAGCACTATCACATGACCATTATCACATGACTAGCAGAGTTACATCCATCGCATTACAATGGCAAAGCTATTCCTTTTGATGCCTGGGGTATGTGGACATAGGTAGAATGAGCTGAATGTTGAAGGTTTACCAACAAAGGGACAAACACTTATCTCCTCACCAAGAGATCTAAGTAAGACGTCATGTGCAAGATGTCTTGTGCCACATCCACTCAGTACCTTTGCACCTGCTGTTCTGTATCTATACTCTGTGCCTCTGTTGTTTAAATCTACGGTGCTGATAAGCTGCGAGTTTATTTTTTATCTGCAGCATCGGAGTGACATTCACACACCTCTGAGTGACGTCTAGGGGACAGGGGGGAATGACGGATAACAGAGTGATGACTCCTTGCCATGTAATGATATTTATTAGTAGATAAAACAATGACGCTAAAAATTCTGTCCTAGGTGTAACTAAAAAGACCTGTGTTGTTTTCCGTCATTATATTCAGACTGCAAGAATCTTGTTTATTGTAATATCAATTACCTTAAGGATTTGTCAAATAGTAAGAATGGCCATCAGGATTCTTTCTGACATTTGCAACACATCACAATCAGATTGAACCATTTTATGTTCATCAATTTGTTTGTTTATATTAAAGATATTAACAAACACAGTAATCAGTGTTTTTTTTTACATCAACAGCACTTTGTTAATATAGAAAAGCAGAATTAGTACTAAAACAGTTAATAAACCTTTACCTGTAAAATGGCATGTAAACTAGGATGAAATTGTTATGCTATATTGTTCATGTTGTGGCCCCTGTAGATTGACAGATTTGTTTTCTTAAACAATGTTCTCTAGTGACGACTTACAAAATATTTTCAAATGTTTCAGATGGAAAACACCCTGTACTCAGCGTGTAACACTCAAACAAATACGACTGACAGCCCTGCGGATTGATTGAATCAATTTAACGCACCAGAAGATGCTCTAACTATTGCATGTTGGCTTTTTCTTCTCTTAGCAGCGATAGCTACTTCAGCCAAAATCAGTGATGTCCTCCACTAAGGGCAAAGAGCATGGGATTGTAATACAGAGCACAGTGATGCCCCTGTGGCCATACATCTGCAAGCTTGGAGGTCTGAATGCTGCCCTGCCTCTGCCTCCGGGACTTTGCACGTCCTCTCTTTCTTTTGTAGGTTTCATATGTGTTCTTTGGCTTCCTACTCTAATTTGAAGACACTGGGTTGCATGAATAGGCGAATCTAAATTGCCCTTTGGGTATAAATGTGTAATAAACTAGCATCCTGTTCGGGGTGCACTCTTGTGTTGTGCCCTGAACTGCCTGCAGACTCACTGGAACCCTGTAAGCAGTAATCGAAAATTGATATATTAATGGCTGGACCGATTGTGATTGGTTTCAGCTTTATTTGAGAATCATATTGGATGTCATTTTAAATACTGTATTGGGTATCGTATTGCACTGAGTGTTATGTTAGGCATTATATTGAGTGAATTAGATGTTAGATGTTGCATTAGGAGTCATATTGAATTTTCTATTAGGTTTTGTGTAAGGTGTACAATGTATTGTAATTTCTATTAGAGTTAGCATTAGATATAGTGCTAAACATTAAGTGGGGCGTATTGGCGCTTGTATTGGCTGCCATATCGGTCACTGTATTTAGTATTGAATAGGGCCTACAACTGAGCCTAGAAGCTCACAGCTCTCACAATAAACAGCTGATTGGGAGATGATCGCACCACGAGTTGATGGAGCCGAACAAGCAGTGCAAATCGCCCAGGCAAGGAACAACCGGCATGTGAATAATGTAGCGTGGTGGAAAGTTACATTGTTCACAGCCGACAGATGCCGAGACACAAGGTTTAACCTTGAAATTCATTGATGCTGTATTGCCACAGTGCATCCAATTTCACAGCAATTCAGGGATAATGCGGCAAGCCCCATTACAATGCAGATGGGAGACAGAGTCACTCGTGAATAGCTATAATCAGTGCATTGCCTCCCTCTATATTAGATTGCAGCAAATGCCCCCAAACATTTATATCCCTATTAACTACCATATTTGGTATCTTATTTAAGGTCACCTGTCATTGAATTGGCTTTGAAAATACATACAACTAACTTTTTAAACTAATGTCTGTTTAATGAGAGCTACATTATTTAAAAGAAAGAATGGCAAATATTTATTAATGTAATTAATTAAGTGGTAACTTGTTGAGGATGTGGTTTGCCTTACAATTTGGCCATTGTCCTTCAGGGAGTATTTGCTAAATTAATGAATCAGTGCATTTATGATCACGTTATTAAATAATTAGCTAACTTTCTAACACTTGATTCTGAAATTAGCAAAATGAAGCAGACATGTTACAAAATGACAAATTACACATAAAGGTCCAGCTTATGAACAAGTTTTGTTGTCTAAGTTTGTCTTTAAGTCGAATGTCAGTAAGTCGGAAAAATAGTAATACAGCACATAATAATAATACAGTAATAATATCATTAACAACGTGTACTAGACCTCGAACTACTAAAGCTGTGCAGTTTTAATGAGCGTCAGGAAGTATTGAGTACATTTGTTATTATGAACCATTTTATTTAACCTGAATTTTTTTAATTTATGGCAGCCCATTCATTGTCTGTAAGTTGGAATTTCTTAACCTGGGACTGCCAGTAATCTTCTGCAATGGTCTGCTATAAAAGGTGAACAAAACCATATGACACCAAGATGGGAAGGTGAACGGGTATTTTTCAGGGAAAGATGAAAATGGGCCAGTATGGGGTGGACTTGAACAGATTCAGTGAGAGTAAAGTCAATACAAATAATAAAAAAAACCTCTAAACAAACAATGGAGAAAAAATGGACAATAATCACAGGTACAGGGAGTAGAGTGAAAAACACACACACACACACACCTACACACACACACAGACACACACACACGTTTGTAATTATATCTTTGTGGGGACACTCCATTCATTTCTATAGGGAAAACTCTAATCCCAACATGCCGACCTTAACCCCAACCCAGCCCTAAACTTAACCATAAGTAACCAAACAAAACCACTTTTGGAATTTTTATTTTTTGATTGCAGTGGGCACCCGAAAAATGGTCCCCACAATGTCAAAATAACAGGTTTTTATTACATAGTGAGGGACATTTGCTCCCCAGGAAGTAATATAAACCTAATCCACACACACACACACACGGAAGGTGACATCATGCCCGTAGGAAAAGGGCCTGAAAGTAAATAGTGAAGACATACGAAGGGACATATGCTTCCTGACCTCTGACTGCCTGTGCATGTCAAACCATAAAAGCGCTTACAGAACCTCTCTCCCAGACTGGTGTGTGATACTCACTGATGCAAACACAGACTTAACACGTGCTAACACTACACGGTACACGGAGGATGTGAGCGTGTTTCTGTCCCAGGCTTCTTCAGCCTCTGCGAGACGCCAGGGAAGCTTCTCAGTCACGCCGCATCTGCAACATGAAGCGTGTGAGACACATGGCATCTGCAGAATGCAGCTGGCTAACCCCACGCACGTCACTCATGCACCAGTCATCTCAGCCTTTGATGATTTAATTTCAACATACTGAAATACCTTTTCAGTGTCCTGCGATGAGCTGGCATCCCATCCAGGGTGTACCCTGCCTTTGTACCTTTTCCTGATTGGCTCCAAGTCCCTCCTGTATCAGTGACCAGGATAACTGGTTATCAGGTGAGTGGATGGGTGGGTGAAATGCATTTTTGGCAAAATGTTAATTAGTGTCCATGTTAAATAGCTTTCTGTAGGCTAAATCAGCGGTTCCTGACACACTGGACTTGCTAGCACCATCCATCCAAACCTCTCCAGGTAACTGCCCAGGAGGCATCAGCATCAGGTGTCTAAACCACCTCAACTGGCTCATTTCGATGTGAAGAAACAGCGGTTCTACTCTGAGACCCTCCCAGATATCTGAACTTCTCACCCTCTCCCTAAGGGAGAGCCCAGACACCCTGCGGAGAAACCTCATTTCAGCCGCCTGTATTCGCAATCTCATTTTTTCAGTAATTACCTATAGCTCATCACCATAGGTGAAGGTAGGGATGAAGATGGACCAATAGATCGAGAGCTTTGCTTTTCGGCTCAGTTCTTTCTTAGCCACGATGAACCGGTTAAGCGCCTGCAAAACTGTAGACGCTGCTCCGATTCGTCTATCCAGCTCCCGATCTCGCCTACCCTCACTCATGAACAAGACCCCGAGATACTTGAACTCCTTGACTTGAGGCACTACGTCTTTCCTGACCTGAAGCGGGCAATCCACCCGTTTCTGGCTGAGAACCATGATCTCGGACTTGGAGGTGCTAATCCTCATCTCCGCCACTTCGCACACAGCTGCGAAACAGCGAGGCAATCCTGAGGCCATCAAACTGGACACCCTTAACACCCTGGCTGTTCCTAGAAATCCTGTCCATAAATATTATGAACAGGATCAATGATAAAGGGCATCCCTGGCGGAGCCCAACCCACACTGGGAACACGTCCAACTTACCGGCAATGCGGACCATAAGCCCCCCTGCAGTACCCTTGCAAGGGTATAAAGCTGCTCCAGTGTTCCACAGCCAGGACAAAAACCACATTGTTCCTCCTGAATCCAAGATTCGACTATCGATCTCACCCTCCTCTCCAGTACCCTGGAATAGACTTTTCTTAAATAAGGGGGCCACCACCCAGCGGCACTATCCCTGACCTCCAGGCACAGTTGAGAAGGCGTCAGCCACGGCAGCCGCACAGCATCCTCAGGAAGCCCTCAGGTACTCCGGGCAGATCTAATCCATCCCCGGGGCCCGGCCACCACGTAGCTCTTTAATTACTCTGGCCACCTTAGCCCCAGTGATGAGCAAGCCCCCCCCCCCCCGCAACCCTCGGGC
>JAODUD010000039.1:13993939-14012343 GCA_026784285.1 Stomatorhinus walkeri | reverse complement strand
ATATATACTAGAACAAAGGTGATTTTTCTGTACAGTACAGTGCAAAAGTCGTAGGTAGTAAAGAAAATGTTTACAGTTATTTACTGGGTAGTAAATCTATATTTGCTCAGACGAAAACAGAACATAACATTGGAATGTAGGCAAATTAACACAATAAAATAATGAAAAAGAATTTATTCTGCTCTTTAAAAAGTTATTGATATCTTGCCAGATGGCTAGATGAACACTGCTTTGATCCATCACAGGGCACATACTGGAGAGGATGCCAGTCCATCACAGGACACATACTGGAGAAGATGCGCGTCCATCACAGGGTGTGTTCTGAACTGTGTAAATCTGTTTTCTAATACTCTCAAAATGTCTAATTGTCTTATTATTATAAAGAGTTTTCAGTTATTCTTTGACAAGTTCCAAGTTTCTCAGGCCAGCGTCATGTTGCCTTCAAGCCACGTGCTCATTAATATTAGAAACAATGACTCACCGTCTTGGTGGATCAATATCTGAATTCATTAGCTATGCTGATATATTCAGTCATGTAGAAATTCAGCTTCTTAAAATTAAAATATACAACTGGGCTGCCCATCCAAGTTTCCTAAAAATGACATTTTTTTATTGTAGTAGTTTTCTTTTTTTAAGAAGATAATAAAATCCTTTCCAATATTGAAATGTTCTAGCTTTTTTGTTTCTTTGTTTTTTTATCCTGAATGTCTGTGGTGCTCAGAATGAAGCTGAATTTAATTGATATTAATTAGTAAGGGCAGCACTGTGGCCTCACACCTTCAGGATTAGGGATTAGACTCCTCATCCTATTTGAAAATAGCACAAGTGATTGGACCTTTCCAGAATAAAACACTTAAAATGCCCAAACAACTCGCACAAACACGCCCATACATGGTATCAGTCAGGAGACACTCACCAGACTAGTTACCAAAAGTTTTACTTAAATGGACAAACAAACGTGTGCTCACAAGCAAGTAATCTGGGATAACCTTGGTATTATAAGCATTTTGGAGATTTCTGCCCTTGGTAAAACACATTACTTTGAAAGATGTATCTTTTGGCAGCAATTGAAATACATTTCATCTGAAACAGTTCAGCAACTGCTCCGTTTGGTCACCTTTTCCACAGCACATCCAGTTTACCTTGAAAACAGTACAAAAAAAAAAAAAAAGTATAAAAATGCCCTTATGCATGTTTAATTGTATTTTTCTGCTTAATACCATTTTTACAGCTTTGTATTTTAAGTTTTAAAAGTAATTACAGGCGCCCCCCTGCCCCCCTGCTGAGTGGCCACTATCTCCACTGCCGCAGTGACTAGCACATTGAAACTGCCGTGCAGCATAGAGTTAAAATACAGTGACACCGATACAGAAGCTGCAGATTATTGGATGGCCAAGAGAGCCATCAAAATGGAGTGTCAGTAGTCACCGTGGTACATGGTGGTTGGATGGAAACCCTTGACATTCAGTGAAAACCGAATGGATTGGCCCATATGTGGGCTCATATTGTCCAGTAGACTGGGAGCTAAGTACTAAATGCTGAAAATCATGTATTTTCATAGTTTTCCTGCTGAAATCCACGGATGACAACTGATGACATCACAGACATCATATTTACAGGGGTAGTTTTTTCTGCTTTTGAGCATTTTAGACTGAAGGCATTTGGACCTTTGCAGAGACCACTAGATCAGCATACATTGTGCGGCTCGTGTCACTCATGTAAACAAACAGAAAACGTACAGTTTTGTCTAGCAGCCACGCTAACAATTTTTTCAATGCGTCCACTGAAAGTACGTGACCTAAATTAGTTCTGCACTGCGTGTTCTGTGTCTGTGAAGTCTGCCAGTTTTCCCCATTCTGCCCATCATCACGCAAGTTTCCTTTGCCTAATTTCTCAATATCCTCATAGTGTATGAGTGTTTCCATGTATTTGCCCTGTGAAGAACTGGCACCCCAACCAGAATGTGTCCCAGCCAAGTGCCCTGTGTTGCCTGGGACCCTGGCCATGGTAGGTTATTTGTAGACAGGTGGAATTGCAACACAATGGTATATTAGCTACTTTTATAATTAACCCGATTAGTAATTTAAGAAGAATGAAACGATATTTCTGTAAATTTATCAAAGCTTATCAGAGTCAGCACCCTTTTGACCCAGCCCTTCGTGTCTCATCCCGTTTGGCCAGCAGGTGTCACTGGCCATCCTGTTCACCTCTTTGTCTCTTGCCCATCAGCCCCAGTTCTCTCCCCATACCCTGTATTCCTGCATAGCTTAACAGCCTGAGTGTGTGGCTCTGAGACTAAGAACCCTCCACTTACAGCTTTAAGGCCAGCCAGCCTCAGCTGTGTTGTTCCTTATTTGATCTTCTGGCTTCCCTAGTGTGTATTGTAGTTATTTTTGCTTCCCTCTCTTGGTTTGCTCTGCTTGTGTCCTGTTTGATTTTGGTTTTTGCCCTTAGTTGTTCCTAGTGTAGTCAGCCGTCTGTGTCTAGTTTCTAGTTTTGGTAGGTTAAGGTTCCTTAGTTTTGTGCTCGTCTGATTGTAATCAACCCCACATGTTCCTTGTTGTCCTGAGGTCTTTTTTGATTTGTTAATTTCATTATCCTTTGCACCTGTTCCTTGTTCACCCTGCTGTTTCTCTGTATTTAAGTGCCTGCCCGCGTTCAGTTCCTTAGTGTCATTGTAGTCTTATTACCGTTGCGCGTGCTTGCTGCTTTGCTTAGTTTCCTAGTCTTGCACCTTGTGTTACTCTGCTACCTACTTTTATTAATTCATAATGCTTTAGCTCCGCGTGCCCAACTCCAGTGCTGGGGGGCCAGAGCCCTGCACATTTTTGGGTCTCCCCTCATTTAACACACCTGATTCACTCCCTGTCCTAGTTACCACACAGCTCTTGAGGGAAAGAACTAAGCTACACAGGGCTCCGGACCTCCAGGGCTGGAGTTGAGCACCCCTGCTTTAGCTTGGTCCTTTATTTTTTCCCTGTTTGTTTTCACCCCTTGTAGTTCTTTCGGTGTTTTCCCTGGTGTGTTTGAGTTGTTTCAACAAACCCCTTTTTGTTATTGGAAGCTGCTCAGTGGATCTGCACCCACCTTTCCCTGCATTTACCAACCCGCACTGTGACAAAAGCCATTACCAGTATTATTGTTCATTTCGACATGATATCGATCAAAGTACATGGGAAGCATAAGAGTAGTGGTTAGTAAGTAATGTGTGCATTTTAGAATATTTCTTTCCTTTTTTGGATTAACCTCAAAAGAGAATTATGTTGGAATATGCAACATAAAGTATGAAGACATCAGAAGGAAGGGCCAGCCATGCATCTCAGTAGAAATACATGACATACATATCTGTGCAGTCTAAACAGGGATGTGCAGACCTCCCTCTCACCAGCTACCTGCTCCAGCTCCATCAGGGAGATAATCTCTTCAGCATATTCTGGGCCTGCCCTGGGGCTCCTCCCTGTCAAACATGCCTGAAACACCTCCCTAGGGATCCATCCAGGAGGCAACCTATATGCATCCCTGAACCGTTTCAGGTGTCTCCTTCTGCTGAAAAGCCCCTCCCAAATGTCAGAGTTCCTCACCCTATCTCTAAGTCTGAACCCAGCCACATTCATTTCTGCTGCTGGTATCTGTGATCTCATTCTTTCAGTTACGACCCAGAGCTCATGACCATAGAAAGGAACGTAGATCATCTGGTAAATCGAAATCTTCACCTTCTGGCTCAGCTCCCTCTTCACCACGACAGAACGGTCCACTGTTCCCATCACTGCCGACTTTTCACTGATCCATCTGTCAATCTCCCACTCCCTTCTTCCCTCACTTGTGAACAAATCACGCACAAAATTTCCCATAATTCAAGTTTTGCAGGTTGCTGTCACCCTTGCCTTAAACCACAAAAAAACACATGAATTCCCATGCCTTCCTTCTCTGTGTGGGTATAACTGGGCCCTGGTGACCTCAACCTTATTATAAGTCTGAGACCCGTATCCGTGTGTTTGTGTGCTTTTTTTTGGTTGTGGTTCCCCTGATCCATGTGTCTAGGTTTGAAGGAAAGGGTGACAGCACCCTGCAAAACTTTAAACTAATCAAGAATAAGAGTTTAACTAAAAACCAGCATAAACATGAGAGAATTTGCCTTTTAAAGATACAGAGGGAGATTGAGAAATGAGCAGGTACAGCAAGCAGGCAAAACGTCTAAGCCAGGGGTCTTCAACTGCAGTCCTAGAGAGTCCCAGCCCTGCACAGATTGGTTCTCTCCCTGTTCCACTACATCTGATTCAACTAAAAAATATGGGTGATAGTTAGCAGAGAACTTGAATCAGGTGTGTTAAATGAGGGGAAACCCAAAAATATGCGGGATTGGGGCTCTCCATGGGACTGAAGTCAGAGACCTCTTGCTGGGCAGAGTTACAGTAGGAGCACAATGGCAAAACAAGTGTACGATATAGAAAGTGGATATAATATCACAATAATGGTTATTAAAAGGTTTGTTGCTGGAGTAACAAAAGACTTAGTTTGAGTGGAATTGCAAAAAGTGCCACTTTACATTCAAGTCAAGTAGATTTATTGTCATTTCAGCCATATACACAGTACACAGTAAAACGAAACATTGTTGCTCCCAGACACAAAGCTGCAACACAAAGAACAAAAACAGAAACAGAAGTGCAATTGCAGGACAAGCGAACATATAGTGCAGTCAACAAAAGCATTAGCAATACTGGTTTGATGGATACAGTATTATGATATATACTGTGTTCAAGTAGCAGAACTGTGCAAAAAATGCAATATTGAGATAATATTGAGCAATAAATAAATTATTCTGCAATAACAAACAACAGCAGCAGCAGGACGGAGATAGTGCAGTATATAATAAATAGTATATAATAAACAGATTATGATTTAGTTCTGATTCAGAAGTTTGATGGCCTGAGAGAAGAAGCTGTTCCCCATCCTGGCAGTGAAGGTTTGTATGATATAGAACCTTTTGCCTGATGGAAGGAGGGAGAAGAGGGTGTGTGAGGAGTGTGTGTGGTCGCCCACAATGCTGGTGGTCATTTCACAGAGGGGAGAGACACCGATGACCTTTTCAGCCGTCTTCACTATCCTCTGTAGGCTCCTGCAATCCGTAATGGAGCATTTCCCTTACCAGGCTGCGATGCACCTACACAGGGAGTTCTCTGTGTGGTCCCTCTGTAGAACATGGTGAGGCCTGAGGGGGGGGTGCACTCTCCTCACTCTCTAGAGACATAGCTGAGCTTCCTTGGTGATGGAGCTGGTGTTGAGGTTCCACATAAGGTTCTCTGCAAATAAACACAATTGGTACTCTGGATAATCTCCACTGAGGATCTATTGATGTTCAGCAGAGAGCGACCACAGTGTGTACTCCTAACGTCGACAACCATCTCTATTGCCTTGTCCACACTCAGAGACAGGTTGTTGGTTCCACACCAGTCCCTTAGCCATTGCACCTCCGCTCTGTATGCCACCTTGCCATTCCCGCTGTTCAAATTCTGAAGAACAAGGTCTTTATTAGGAGATGGGAAACAGGTTTAATTGGTGGGAGAAATAATAATAGATAACTTTTTTTGAATCAGGAGCAGATGGAAACTCTCCGCATATGAAAGCTATAGCTTTGGAATAGTGGGGTGTCACGGTCACGTTTACTGATGTCAAAGAACTGGTCACTTGACTTTGTCCAGCGTTAGGACATTGACCTTCCCTATTTAAAACCACTGTTCTAAACAATGATGCCTTTTTTGTGAGGCTGGAATTTGTTATTCACACAAGAGGTTTACACATTAGTGTTACTCTCATTTTGTGGATTAAAGGTCATATCATGATTGCAGGCTTGTCGTTTGAGAAGCTGGAGGGAATAACAGACTTATTGCCTCTTGTATCTATAAGTAGGACAACATTTCTTTTGTTGTTCAAGCAAGTTGCATGAGCAAAATAGGACAATCCAGGATATACCCCCAGGTCATATTTATGATCTAGGTGCCATGAAAGAGGATGCACAAGCCAATCAAAGGCACACACAGAGGTCAGAGGTCACTGAACAAAATGAAACACATGTTGCAACAAAGATTTCTGGTGGCAACAGCCAACTCTCTTTTATTCAACCTTGAGATGTAATAAATTTTATCTTCTGGTTACCTTTAATATTTTAGGCAGCAGAGAATTGAGTAAAATATAAATAGCAGTACTCTGTAAAAGTGTTTAGACCTATTTTTTGTTGGATTACAAATTTTCAAGTAGATGTTTTCTTCATCCAAATACTTCCAAAACCATATGTTCCCCACAATGTAATAAAAACCAGTTATTTTTGCATTGTGGGGACCATTCTTCAGGTCCCCACAAAGATCTGCGAATGCAATAAATTGCTTAGTTATGGTTAAGGTTAGGGCTGGGTTGGGGTTAAGGTCATCATGTTCTGGAATGGAGAGTCCGCACAAAGATTTAACCATAAACCTATGTGGTGTGTGTGTGTGTGCGTGTGTGTGTGTGTGTGTGTGTGTGAGCGGGTATACTTATCTTTATGGGGAGCAGGAAACAAGGAAAACTCTATTTTATAAAAATCAATGACTGCTATGAAAAAACTAAAAATGCAAAAGCTTTTGTATTTTGTTAGGTTACTTATGGTTATGGTTAAGGCTGGGTAGGGGTTAAGGTTGTAATTGTTAGCATTAGCATTTTTCCCATAGAAATGAATGAGTGATCCCCATAAGGATATGTTTACCTGACTTCTCTGTGTGTGTAGGTGTCTGTGTGTGTGTGTGGGTGTGGGAGGGGGTGCATGTGGGTTTCTGTGAAACTAAAGTCAAACATTAAAGAAAATTTCAATGGAACAGCATCACAAGCAGGGAACTTGGGCTAAAGGCAAGGTAAATCAGGTAAATGTTTAGGGAACAGCTATAGTCCTTACACATCCTTTTTCTTATTTGTTACAATTATATTGATCATTTGTCCCCTGCATGCTAAATACTATTATAATCATGCAGACTAAGCAGAAAAGGGACGGCTTAAAGGAGATGTGAAGAGGACTGAGAATTTCAAGGGGGTTCTAGTCAATACGTCACACAAACATGATGTCAATGAACATTGATATTTCTGTCACAAGTGATACAGCTTCATTGTTTTAAAATAAGCATAAAACATCTACAGTATATAATACTGGCACATGGTCCACAGTGTCCCCTGCACTTTGAATAGTCGAATAACTGAATTTGTATTTACACTCATACATTGCAGGTAGCCCATCTATGTTGTCTAATGGTGCCCTGTATTGAGGTCAGTTAAGCATCCAGATAACATCTTTGTTATAATACCTTTGGATATGTATTTTTTACACATTAATTTAAATTATCAGTAAATTTCAGATGCTCTCCGTCCATACTAATTTAAAGTTCATCAATTCAATTCAATTAAATTCAACTTTATTTGTATAGCGCATTTTCACAATATTACATTGTCTCAAAGTGCTTTACATTATCCCCACCCAAAGGCTCTAAGGGGGAGCCCATCGTCCAGAGACCAGCAGAGGAAGTCAAAGGAGCAAGATACTGAAGTTCAATTTCACCTTTTTCCACACTGAGTGAAGAAAAGTGTCTTATTGCCTAGCTGTTCCCATTCCCATTTCCTCGATAGGACACTTTTAAAATTAAAGTTTGCCATACATATGTAGCACTTGCTCCAATGCCACCTGCACATGTAACTGGGCATTCGTTTGGAAGCTCAGCCCAGCTGTGCTTACGGCAAGTCGACTCCTTGACAGCTGTGTGTTTGTAAAATACTATTTGCCTCACTTGAATTTTGCCTCACTTGCACTTTGGATCAAGGCATTAGCTAAGAACATGTAAATGTAAATGCCTTCTGGCCAGTGCTCAGCATAGCCCCGTGCTGGACTAGAAGTTATTGAAGATGCATGGACTGATTACGCACCATAATAAAGGAGAAAATGAGTTTTTTTGTGATGAAGTGGAAATAAGTAGAACAAGCACATCACAAAGTACAAGCAAACATAATTCCGCATGAGGATTATCTTTCCTTTGGGATTTAACTTTTAATTGGACAAAAACAAAGTCAAAGTAAACAGGTTATTAGGCAGATATACTGGTTATGTTTGCATGCAAGCGGAGGAAATGAAAGCAAGCAGTGAAACACGTGCTGTTTGGGAATTAAATAATCTGCCTGGACAGTTCACAGGGATGTGGGTGACATTACCTTTTAATTAAGGTGAACTTGAAACATGCGGAAATTGCCTGGAAAGAGCAGAAAGCTTAAAGGGATAATAAATGCTAACCAGTGATCACAATGTGTTATGCTTCCCTTGGCTACGGATCAACACTTCAGGACTGGAAGGTCAGAAGGGAAGCAGTTTAATTGCAGCTTTATTACATTTATTGTGCCCCATTCGCAGGACGGACCATTCAAAATCCGCCCAATCAATTCGCTTTGGGATAGCCTAGATTCATCCATTGTCCGCTATTATTAAACAAAGATTTTAAAATGCAATGGATATGTCATTCCTTTTTTTTTCAAGCTAATTATAGATATTATGGGAAAGTCAGTGTTCACATTAGTTATGCAATTAAAATCGGAGGATAAATATCAATGCAAATTCCCTTATATTATAATATTCCAAGTGAAATGGCATCATAAATGAAGATCATCACAATATCACATTCAGGGCATTTTTATTTGCCTCCCATTAGCTGTATATTGATTAAATATTTTAATTAGAGTGTATAGTGTAAAAAAGAGTTAATAACAGTTAATCACCATTAAGGCCCCAATTCAGTCCTAGCTTAATTATTTAAATTTATAAATCAACCCAGGAGTCCCATATGTGAAACGTTGAAAGTATGATGAAAATGAATGAGACAAAAAAACATTATTTAAGAATCTCAGCAGAAGAGCTCAATTCGTTAGACATTAACCTGTATAATTTATATTTGCCTCACTGCTGTGTCACTCGTCCTTGACTCTTCCCCCCCCCCCCCCCCTTATCCCTACTGTGATAAAAGTGGTTAACATATGCTGTATATATCACAACTATGTCCATTTAAGTCAATGATCTGTAATGAAATGAAAGCCAATATTTTCTGGCATGTTACATATTTCTGCTAATTTGTCACTAACCATCACTTACAGTATAAATCTGTTGTGGTTTGCATGGTCAATCTTAATGGTTTATTTACTTTATTATTATTATTATTATTATTATTATTATTATTATTCATTCTGAGTGCTTGCCAGTGAAGCAGTTGTTGATGAACTTGTGGTCAGAAATAGAAATTACATCCTTTGATTCTGTCCTTATATCTGTTACCTTTTGCAAATGCACTACGACTTTACTGACCAGCCCTTGTATTTGTTGTTTTCATCCACATTACTCTCCATCGCACTTCTTCTAACAACCTTAAGCTGCATATTAATACAAACCAGGACACTGGAACACAAACCGCACAGAACTGGTAACCTTCGGCTGCTAGGGGAATTCTTCTCGGACCACGAGAGGGTTGAACTTGCTTTAATTAAGCTCGCCCTGATAACAGGAACGTTTGAGCAGATTATGCTGCCTTTATGTCTGTCCTTCACTAGATCATCTTCAGAAACTCAGCTGTGGTATTGAGCCCCTGTATAAATAGAATAAAGGGCTGTGCTTTACAAAGCATTTATCTAGATGCCCACATCTGAAGAGTTACAGGGAGATTGAACATTTCATTCAGAACACAAGTGTTTCTGTATAACAGAACCAGGTGTAGTAGGAAAGCCATCTCTATTGGACTTTCGCCTGTGGGGAGAGACTTGTCTCGATAGTAACACAACATCAAAAGAAACTTTATTGGAAAGGGACTTAAGGGCAAAACATGAGGAGTGTTATAGTGTTGTGTCTTATCTGTAGCTGAACAGGTAGTGAGCCCTATGGCTCTATAGTGTAATATTCCAGAATTTAAGGTTTTATTTCTCTAGGTTTCTGTCTGGTTTCTAGCCTCTTACCACTGGAAAGTATAATCAGCTGTATGGAAAAAGTACAGAGTACATATATATATATATAGTTATTATGTACTTTTTTTTTTTACCTACAAATTCATCCTAAAGCCAGACTTTGGGAATGGATCTTGTTCATAACCTGGGGACTGCCTGGACTTCATGAACTGTCCTTTAATTGGGATGCTTGTGGCTATCGGCCCATCTTGTTCTCCTTCAGGCTTTAGCATTTCCATCAGTTGGACAGACATTTCGTTTGATGTCATCTGATTGGAAATCCAGAAATTCTGACCTGGCCTGTCTATTCATTCTGTTGATCAGGGGCTTATTCTCCGCTGACCGTTCATTCTGTTGATCGGCGGCTTATTCTCCGCTGACCTGCCTCTCTGTATTTCCTGAAATCTGCAGCCGATTGCAGTGCTTGCCCTTCTCACCTCCACACTCTGGAGCTCATATGTGGTTGCATTAAAGGTAATTTTGAACCCCCCCCCCTTCCTTCAGATTCAGATCTGCTGCCATCATCATCTGTGATGACCTGTTGGCCTATCCGTGACTCCCCCCACTGCTTAAGGACATCCCAGATTGGCTCGACTTTGCTAAATTAATATTGGCTGTAATTTGTCTGATGACAATTTTCCTGTTCCGTATTGGATGCTGGCTGATTCAAGTATAAGGCTTCAAAAGCAGTTTCAGACCACTTTAACCAGATCCTGAACTTTTCAGCATAAATATCTGGCCTAGGGCTGCACAAAATCAGATCTCGATATAATTGTGATTGTATGGCGTAATGATCACAAGGGCTTCAGGTGATGGGTGAAGCATTTGTATCGACACTAACTTTTTGGTACTATGTGGAATATTTGGTAGGCAGTTTAGTAGTACACCTAAAATATTAATGAGATGCAAATTGTGAGGCCCATAAGTAGGTAATCAATATAAATTTGGTCTATTCTTATGTTCACATAAATATGTAATTCACTTAGCGGAACACGCCACATGCTACTATTTTGGTAAAACATGGAAGTAATAAGCACTGAAGAAGCGATGCAGAATGGAACAGCTCAACGAGACGTCAGTGGTGTGGCAGCACTTTTTTTAAGTCCGATATGTTTATTAAACATAACAATACGCCAGATTATTAACTTACTAACTAACAATACATTCTCATTAATATTTTATGCATACTGCTAAACTGCTTACCAAAGTCTGGACGTGACTAAACATCCATATAAGAACGAAACGCTAGCATCTGGACAGATGTTTCACCTGTGATCTGAAGCCCTTATAATTATTGTGCATGCGCCATACAATCGCAATTATATTGAGAGCTGATATCGTGCCGTCCTAACCTGGGGCAAATAAAACACCTTTTAAACTATTTATTCACAATATCAATGAAAAATATGAAGGTGAAAGGGTTTGAACACAAAAAGTGCATTAAAATGCCATTATGTACTAAAGAAAGTTATGCTATTGTGAAAATTTTGGATGTTCTTTGTTCATCTCATACTTCAGGTAGTTTTGGGGGGTAATGACGTAGGGTGATTCCTATGCCAGCACTGCAGTGTGATAATAATTTATATCAAGAATAAATATGCACAAATTAGCACCTGTGTTGTTAAAGTCTAAAGTAAGAAGAGTGACAAGTCATCACTATTAGCCAAGTCCCTTTTATGATAAACTGCACTGAAGTTTCTCCTCTCCTAGGTATGGAGGAGTGTTTTTGACACTCGTTCATGGAAAGGAAACCAGTAAGGATTTCTTTCGTGGCTGAAAATAGTAGGGTTAAATAAAGGTCGTTAATTAAAAAGAGCACAAATATCAGCCGGCCGCTTTAATTAAAAGAATAACATCACATTGTGTCAGCTGATATTTTATTTATTAATTTGCCTGTCCAGAACTCACATTTAAACAACTCATACTACAAGAGAAAAAATACTCATGTAAATGTGGTGTGTAAAGTATCCACACCACAATTATTTCTCATTTTTCTGTGCTCCAAGGTCGAATTAAAATGTGTTTTTTCTTCTACTGACATATATGTGATTTCACCATTTTAAAATTAATCTTTTTCAACATTTCATTATTTTTTAATTATTTGAAAAATAATGCTTAAAACATCTCCATAAGTATAGAAGATACTGTTTTAGGGACTTTGAAATTAAGAAGTGGCAAAAAACATTGAGTTATGTAACGCATGGTGATACTTTGAACATTGAACTTTTTCAGAAGAAAGGTCCATTTTAATAAAAGAGGGAAAAATGAAAAACCTTGGTAATGTCAAAATAGCAAAGAGAGGAACTGGATCAGGACAACTGTTGAGGAGATGGCAAGTGACCAGCAGGCATATTAACAGATTTACAGAGCTCATTAGCTGAAATAAGAAACGCTGTCCAGAGATCAAGAATTTCTTTCGCACCATGCAGATTTGATCTCTTTCAGAGAGCAGCGAAACAGAACCAACTTCTACAAAAATCCAATTAAATCGTGCCCAGAGTTTGCTACAGGCTGTGTGACAAAACAAAGCTGAGCTGTTTGGCTTGAAAGCAGAGTGATGTGTTCACAACAGATGAAACACAGCCCGTCACCCAGCCCAACATGCCTGGATTCAACATGAAGATAATAGAAAGCTGCCGTCAAGGGCAAACTGGACAAAGTCAAACACAGGGAAATCTCAGAGGAGAACCACACTCAACCAGCAAGAGATCTGCAATTAGGACAAGGACTCAAGTTACAGCAGGATGATGACCTAAAACGCATGGCAATAACTACAAAGAGGTGGTTTAAAAATAAGAAGATAGTATTCTGCAATGGTCCAGCCAAAAGCAGAACTTAAATCCACTTGAAAAATCATTGTCCGACAGCGCATTCCATCTCATTTGGCATAGTTGGAGCAATTTAACATGAATGAATTTCTGATTTCTGAAATCCATCCATCTTCCACACTCTTATCTTCAGCATAATCCAAGGAGAAATTAAAGCATGCATATTCTTACTACTCAGCGGAGTAACTCCTCGTGTTTACATCTTTTGTAGCCACACACCGCTCTTTAAGTATGAGTTCATGTATCCTGCCTGCATGCCTTTGTGTCGCCTCGATTGACCACAGGAATCTGATCCTGGATCTCATTTCTGCACAGCTTGTCAGTGTTTATAAATGTAATTGTAATGTCCGTCTGTTGGAAATTTCCAAGCCCTTTGGATAAATTGTGATAGAAAGGGTACTTAATGGAAATTAACTAGATTGAATTTTGTTAATAATGTGAATACCTGAATGCTATTTAATTATAAACTAACCAAAATTTAGCATACTATAAAGAAGCCTTTAATGTCAATGTTGCTTTTATATTTTGGTTAAATTTTAAACATTTTAGCCATATATGTGTATATGTATATATGTACTGACTGTGTGTGTGTGTGTAGGTGTGTGATGAGAAAGGAAACTATATTACTGCTGGCAGAAACAAATCTAAGTGTGGGCATCCTTCATAGAATTAATGATTCTTGGATCAATAACTTAGTTTGATTAAGCAGATAGTCAGTGTATAAAGACTATCGATAAATTCAGCCTAAAGTTGGCTTTTCCCTCCACTGAAGAGTTAGAAAAAGTCCAAGGTTGATGTTAATTAGGAATGTAATAAGGGGTCAGTAACGATTAATGTGTTTTTTAGGGGAAGTTCTATGTAAGCACAGAATTTAACCTCTGGTTCGTTTATCTCCTGAAAAACTTTGTTTAAAGACACTTTCTGCGGCTCATAGAAGGGTCGGCCTGCTACAGTAGGTCTTATCTAATGTTATCTAGCATGTAGTTATTGCGATGCTTTAATCTCAGAAGAAGCAGAAATGTGTCCTGGATATTTGGTTTGACCATGTAACGCGCTGATTTGGCAAAAGAAATTCATTTTACTTACTGTATGATTCAGGTTCTCATCCTGTGTACAGTATATCTGTTATTGTGGTGCTTCACTGAAGCAAATTTATTGAATACTGAAACAAGTACATTTGAACCACATGAAGCATACATTTTTTATGGTGTCGTTCATTTAATAATTTTCAGTCATTGTAGTTAAAAGATGGTAAATCCAGCTAACGCTTAGAGATATCCATTCTGAAAAACATATTAACACAGGAAATTCCAATTTGAAATCTACGTTCTCAGTTAAGATTTGAGGCGAAATGGCAGAGATGGAGCAAATCAGGTTATTACTTTACTACTTATTTAACCATAACAGAACTGTATGTATTAGTAATTGTACACTTACAAATCCATGCAATTGCATTGATATTTACCCTTGCCCTTTCAAATTATTATTTATTTTTATTGTTTCTATCTTTTTATCAACACATTAACTAAATATGGAATAAATTGATTATGTGAAGACACATTTTAACTACAGTTATACTATGTTTTATGGCATATGATAGTTATCATCAGGTGTGTTCATAAGCAGTTTGTATTATGCACAATTCATAAAAATATTCCATTTTTCCTATGTACAATACAATAGGTGGCAGTACATCCCAGAAATGGTGTAGATTTCTCTCAGCATTTCCATTTCAATTCTCCTGAATTAGATTGAAATTGCTGCACAATACAATATGCCATGTGGGCTTTGCCTCTGATTTTTCTCTCAGATTGTTACTTGTGAATTATTCTCTATGAAAATCTCACATGGCTCAGTGGAATCTAAAAATATGTCTCTGTGGCCTGCTGGAGTGTGACTTTATCTAGACTGTAAGTACCTCTGGACTTCTTGAAATGTGATTACTATAACATATCAGCTGTTATTTCCCCCAGTCTCCACTGACTGCATGCTTCACTTATTTCTCACATGAATCACTCAAACCAACCCACTATGCCATTTACCAATTCCAAAAGCTAGTATAGGGAGCTTAATGAGGGAGCAAACATAGTTTATAGAATTAAAAATAGCTTACCCAGGTATTCTGGGTATTCCGGTAAAAGTTTCCGGAGAGGGTGTCTGTCATTAATAAAAAGGCAAATTATTTTAGTTTTTTTGTATTTTTTATTATTTAAAAATAATGCAATAGCTTAACGATTGTGCATTTCTATTTTTCTATATTAAACAACCCTCAGTGATAATTGGACAAATACACTCATACTACATATGACAACAACCAGAAACAGCTGATCACACGGGGATTCCATACGAGGTTAACGAGGGGGCGTGGTACAGGGGAGGAGCGGACGATTAGGACAGGGGTAGTGTTGGGGTACATTCTTTATCGTTTTGGAAGCCATTAAGATTAGTATTCAGAGGTGGGTAGTTCAGGTTCAGGCCATGATTGTTTCAGCCAGCTTATTCTGTGACTAGGACTCTTTATACTCAACTGCTTGGTTAAAACAAAATCTTAATCTGGATTTCAAATATAATATAAAATATTAAAAAGAAAGTCATAGTCGGTATCCTTCTAAGTAATTAAAAAAAATTTGTTTATTAACTCATTCTGTCACATCTCCCATATCTTTTTTTTCCATAAATGATTGAGGCATCCATCCATTTTCTGAAACTGTTCGTCTAGTGTAGGCACACAGTGAGCCTGGAGACTCTCCCAGGATAAAGAGCTACAGCTTGGAGAAGATCCTGGGCCATCACAGAAGACACACAGTAAGGGCAAAACAAGGAGACTCCAATTAAAAAACAGTGCATGTCTTTGGGCTGTGAGAGGAAGCCCACACAGACACAGCGAGAGCAGCCTCAAAGCATAGTCAGCTAACTCCACAAACTCCACGTGCTTGGGAAATAGCCCCACAGAACATGGTCAGCTGTGGCTGTTTATATGACTGTGGGTGACCCTGCATTTATAATTGCCCTGTTTTATGGCTTTACACTCTGGGGGCTAATACTGACAAATAACGTGATTGCTTTACAATTCCAAAATGGCCAATTATGCACAAAAGATGTGTGTTAAACAGACATTCTTCGAGTGAACATTTCTATTGTGAGCAGAGCAACTGACATATTTATACTAAGGTCACTGCAGGGAAACTAGTGCTCCATTTTCTATTACCTGTTTTCTTATAAAGCATATATTTCTCATCCACTGTAGATCCTGCCTCTCACGCTAATAGGCTCAAGATTCACAGCGTTTCTGAAGTGGAGGAGTAATTGTGGGAAATAAATGAACGTATAGCACCAATAGTATATGTATATGTATAGTCAAGTTATTTGTGCACATTTCCAAAGCAAACAGCCATTAATGCAGGAACACATTGACACTTGTCTACACCCTCTTTAATCATACTATATTTTAGACTCATTCTTGCATGCAAAGACTCATTCCTTCATCCAGCCCCATTCTTCTCAGTGATCTAGAAAGTTCTTGGAGATAGTAATACATTTCCTCTAGAGACATTATCTACTGCAACGCACGATGAATTATTCCAGCAGACAGCTCATTAGTCCTGTGCCATAGGCTGAAATGACAACCCACAATGCAATGCATCACTGGTGTCTCACATTCCACTGCATCCCCAGGGCTGAGCCAGGGTAGGCATTGACCTCCCCCATCCATTTAACAAGGTTACTTAAACTTCATGCTGGCATTGTTACGTGGATGGGCACGGTGTATTAGTGCAGCCCAAAGTGCACCACGCTTCGTTGGGCGGTATGTGGCAAATGTGACACCAAGCTGACCCAAGCAGGCACTGCATTCATCTGTGCTGCTGTGCTGAAGACCATGATGATGTGCTGCTTCATAATAATGCATCTGTTCAGCATTTCAACTAAGAGGGTCCTCCAAACAGCCCCACTTAAAGGGGACATGTCTGATTTTTTTTATTATTTCGAGTTGTGTAAAGGATTTTCAGAATACAGACACTCCTCACTTAATGACCGAGTTCCGTTCTTAATACTAGGTCGTTAATAGAATTTGTCAATAAAAGAGGACCCGCCCCGTACCAATATTTCAGCATGCTGTACTGGTTAGATATTGTCTTGCTGTCACATTTGTACAATTTATAATATTTTTAGTATATTTAAAAGTGTTTACAGATAGCAGGTAATTGTTTTTATTTATTTGCGCAGACATCATGTACTATGGGGTGTACTATATAGTACAATATATACAATATAGTACATTTATATTTATAGACAAAATGAGAAAGGAGTTGTTTCTCAGGTAGATACTGAGAAAGGCTGATGTAAGATGAGACATTTGACGCTGTGCTGGCGTTTCCACAACCAAAGATCTCGTACGGCGCACAATACTAAGTCTGGGTGGTCGGTAAACAAGAAGGTCATTACATGAGGGGTGTCTGTATACTGTGTGCTGATCAAGGAATGTAAGAGAGGCAAGAAAGACTGATATGAAATAAATATGTTTATTTTTATCATACGCTGACTTTGATGAAAAAAAAATCAAACAAGGAGCCTGGAGCTTATCCTAAATAAGTGAGCCTAAAGCTCATAGTGAGCCTAGATCTAATCCCAGAAAGTGCAGGTCACAAGGCAACAATGTCCTGGATGGGATGCCAGCCTGTCGCAGGACACACACTCAGAACAGAAAATCACACACAGAGGGCAATTTAAAGGACTGTCCAATTCCAAGTAAACTGCATGCCTTTGGACTGCGGAAGGAAACCAGAAGGAGACCTACAGAAATATTACAGAACCTGCAAACACCAGGCAAAATGACACTAATATCTTTGGGTTACATGATAGTGACCCACAGTGCAGTTTCCTCTTTCAATTACTTCTTTAAGACTTAAATGTGTGAGGTTTAAACTTGCCAGGAACAGTGGAACATAATTGTATAAATGGACAGTAGAATTTGTCTCCTTCTCTAGGAACAATAAAACGGGACCTTGTAGGAGTAACAAGCCAATCTGTTGTTTCAGACAAATGTGTTCGGCACACGCTTTATCCAAGCTGCATCTCATTTTGTATTTAGAGGTCTCCGTTAGAGTAGATCGAGCAATGCAGCCTGAATATTTCATAGTCACATCGCATGCACTATTCATGAGAGGTTTTTATAGGAGACACTGGTGAAAAGGGCAAGTCTTAAATTAAGCGTGAAAAACCAAATGTGATTTCTTTCTTGGCATAAAAAATAAATGTTAGTAAATAAATTAAAGTCAGTTGAAAGCCAGTGGAATATATGTTCCACTTTAAACCCTGCCCTGGTTTGGCCTTAGCTTGAAATATCTGGTCTATAGATTTTATTATTATTATTATTATTATTATTATTATTATTATTAAATGATGATGATGATGATGATGATGAACTCATTCAAACCTAAAACTCACATCTCATGATATATGTGTTGTGTTTTTTCAGTAGCTGCTGATCCGTTCATTGTCTGCCATCTCTTTTAAATGTATACACTCTGTTAGAAGATATATTGCCCAGAGAGCCTCAGAGATGAATGATGCACACTGTACTTAAGCAGC
>JAODUD010000039.1:13966907-13984870 GCA_026784285.1 Stomatorhinus walkeri | reverse complement strand
CGAAACCATAGCAAGGGAACCTTTTTTAAAAGGTAAGATTTTTGAAAAGGGCATTAGTGAAGATATTTACCCCCCATTATTATTTTAAATGTAATATTTATCAGAGCTTCACAATGTTGGAGCCTTAAAATATGTACAAAGAGTGGGTTGTGGTTGAATTTTGAACGGAAATTAAGGGCAAATGTCAGCTGTGGTTATTTTAGTTTGGTCACCCAGCGCTCCGGAATCGGTTGCTAATATACTCCAATAAAGTCCTTTTTATTACATACCGTTGGTTTGATTTCTCCTTCCCCTTCTTACTGAGAAGCATACATTTTCTTCATGATGCATATTTTTCTATGATATTGAGCTAAGTATAAAGACAGTGTAGTGTTGGCTTTTTGCTGCTCACTGATTTATTAATGAGCCGGCCTCTTGAAGGAAAAATAATCTCACAGGAAAATAGGTACTGCTTTCCCCTGCTTACTTATTTATATTTGCTGAATAAATGTGTACCTGTGCCTAAAAGTGCTGCTGTGTTATGTCTTTACAATCTTTGCAGTCTTTACAGTCTTTCATGAATGTGTACTTTAATGGAATATATAGGTTTGTAACATACTTGGTTGAAGTATCTTTTACGGTGGTCTATATATTTTTGATGTACACCTATTTAGCACATACAGAGTTCCCATCCAGGGAGTCCCCTGTCTCAGTGCCTACGCTTTCTGGGACAGACTCCAAGATCATCACAACCTTGTATAGGACAAGCATCTGGGGAATGGATGGATAGATGAGTGAATGGATATTTTAAGATTCAAACATTTTTCCTTTGTTCCATATTCACCATCTGAGTTCACATGCAAATAATATTAAATTGACGTTTCCAGAAAGGAAGGGCACTTCCATCCATCTATCCATCCACCTGACCCTCCTTTCTTCCTGATGCATTCAACCAGCAGAGGGCAGTAAGGAGTGCCAGAATGCTAAAATGCTTATACGTGCATTTAATAATGCCTAAGTCATTGAAAAAATGTCACAAAGAGGAACCGCATTATAAATAAATACCACCAATATGATCTTTGCAATACTGCACATTTCCTTTACAGACATATCCAAAGACAAAAACTGTATATTCTGCATGCTGACACTATGAAGCATCATATTATGTCTAATATGGCAGATGAATAAAAGAGAGTCACACAAGAATAAGAGCAAGCACCACCCCACTGAACCTATAAATCAATGCGATAGTGCCCTTTATGCACATCACAGAACAAAGTTCAGCAGTACTATGGAGTAATTCACTGCTGTGTGCGTAATAGAGGACTATGGAGAATGAGGTTTGCTAATAGTGCTGTAGAGTAAATGTGCTGTAGAGAATCAAGCATCAAGACCACGGTCCCATACCTTACACCCCCCCCCCCCCCCTTTTTAAAAGAATACGACCTTTCTGAAATGAAATGCTCAAAAAAGACCTTGACAACTTGCAGAACATTCATAACCATGGTCTGCTTGACACCCTGACTTTTACTTACATTAGGGGGGGGCAGTCTTATCCCCAAAAGGCCAGTGTGTATGCAGCTTTTTCGGATAACCTTTAGGTCAGCTGTCTGGGGATTCCACAAACAACCAGTCTTCTAATTACTAATTAGTAATCTAATTAGACAGTTCCAGCGAAAACCCACATACCCAAGCGCCCTTTCTGGATGAGATTGCCCAACCCTGGCTCACGTGGACAAACAAACTTGAAGTGTAAACAAACTCAAACTGGCAATAATGGTGTTGTGTTTTCTCTTGGTATCATATGCATTCTGAATACCTCTGCTACTACGCAAAAATGTTATTTTCAATGTTCTGTCCCTCAAAAATAATCTAAATATAATATAACTCTTGTCTTTCAGTTCAGCGGCTGCAGTGTTTGGTCAGCTTTTCTCTCACCATGTTTATTTTACTTAGTCTTGGACACTACAAATAAAGGTGTAAAAAGTGCCTAATCTGTGTGTAATTGTTTTATCTGCTTAATTCCATTCCCTGAGCGTCCAGCTATGGCCATGGTGAGATCGGCGACCAGCACTATGAAGCTGCTGTACAGCCTAGCTTTAAGGAAAGGTGGATCTTGTGAAATATCACTGAACTCTTTTAACTGTCTATTCATTTTGTCCTTGTAGCAGTATCCATCTCTGCAGCAGTCTATCGTGGTTGCAGTCGCCAAGATGGTTCGCTAATATCACATAGTTATTAATATTCACAGAGGGGAAGATAACAGAATGCCGCTGCCTCTTTGACCTGGGAACACAGCATCAATTTTTTTATTATCCTGCGCATGCTCACAACAACAACTGTGCACGCAGGCACGCATGCTCTGATATGACGTCACTATGTAGCTTACTTAACATGGCTTTGCTACTCATATTATTGGATACACTCAACAGTCCTGTCTCGAGGAGCTGCAGGTTATTGGCTGGTTGAGAGGTCCAACAAAACTGAGGGTTGAAAGTCCCAGTGTTACGAGGTGGTTGCCGAAATTTGAATGGATTAACCAGTTTGAGGCAGTAGAACCCGGCTGCAGAGCTCCACTGCTCCATGATTCACAGGTTGCCTGGAGGAACCTAAACAGATTGAGTATTTAATACTGCGTTCCATTTACCATAGAGGTCAGAAGTGAAACTGGGAGTGACGTCACACCTGAGTTAACCTCCAGACAAGTTGGACTTAATTTTCCCCAGTTTAAATGGCCTTTATCTTCACTTACATTCAGCACAGACTGCCATACATCTGACAAGTTATCAAGCTTAGCAAGAACTCCCGCTTTATAAAACAGGCCCCAGTTCAAGTCTGGTTAATTGTTAGCAATATCAGTTGATATCACATTACACTGTATTTTGCATATAAAAAGAATGTAGCAAAACATTTCTGTTATGACTCTGACTTTATGTTTAAATGTGTTTTGTGTCAGGTACAGACTGCATTACTTGTATAAGAGGATGCTCTATAATAGGCTGGTGCCCCTTCCAATCGGTGAGCTACAATGTGTCGGTTGTATGAGAGGATGCCGTGTAATAGGCCGGTGCCCCTTCCAATCAGTGAGCTACAATGTGTCGGTTGTATGAGACGATGCCGTGTAATAGGCTGGTGCCCCTTCCAAGCTGTGATCTTGGTGCGCTGTCTGGGAGGGTGAATGACTTGCAATGAACTGAAGTCCAGGCTGGTGTCGTGTATCACCTGCCAAGATAAGCTCCACAATCCTACAACTAGGACAATGCTGATAGTGAGTAAAGTCACCGTTACATCATGGAAAACAAACAGAACAATTTTCCATTTAAAAAATGGTTTGGCACAAGACTATTTTCTGAAATTGAATTGTATTTTTATTAGAAAACATTGCTAAAGAAAGCCATGTAAAATACACATAAAAGCACATGTTAGTTTGGTGAGCATTTTTTCCTAAAAAACTGCTCTCCAAAGCATGCCGTTCCCTGCACTGGGCTTACTGGGATAGACTCTGGGTGTACAGTGGCCAGTACTGGGCCAGCAAGATAGAATATGAATGGATGTTAAATGCATACATCCAATGCTACATATTGACTGAAATCTTTTCTCATCTTAAGTGCCACATTTATCTTCTCGCAAATAACTTAAAAATGTCTTTATAGACTGGGAACTTAGTGTTTCTAAGCCTCTCCAATGTCACTTTTCCTGAATGCTAAAAGGCGAATTCCAGTCCCACCCTGTTGTCTTTTCTCTACCAGATCTGCTTTTCCCGAAGGATTTGACTGTATTTAGCTCCATCCATTCTGTTCTAAAACCAGACATGGATAGAATAAAGAAAAACACATTTATATGCATTTAAGTTTAGGTTGTAGTCTGATAATGGGGGGAGGTGCCTAGGCTCTGTGGATGCCTATAGCTATATGCACTATATTTAAATGCAAGTCTCTATGTCATCTGTGCTTTATCTTTATGATGCTCTTTGCCCTGGGTCACTTATGTAGTTGACTAATTGCTTTGAGCCATTTAAATATAAGGGAACATCTACGGTTTGAATTAACTATCAGCTGTCTATAGCAGAAATATGTGCAGGTTTCTTTGTGTTCCGTGAAAATATCCTTCCATTGAAGGGGGTCTAAAATGAATGTTGCATAATGCATCCTTTGCTTTTGTCGTTTTCTATCCAAATAGGGGAACTGCTTCCCATCATTTATCAGGAGACAAAAACCATCACCAACGACGACTGATACATATGGCCTCCGGACTATGTCCTTGCTAACATGAGAGCTAAAATATTCAGAGGGCAGCACTTGAGAACGCTGCTTCTCTCTGGCCTTGTGTGGACAGTCAGCCCCCACCTTTTCACAGCAAGAATAAATACCCATCTGCACACCTCTGTCGACCAGTCTATCAGCTAACGATGAAAGAAGGCTCCTCTTGATGTCTTCATTTCTTATCGATTCTTAATGTAAGATAAAGTCGGAATACATATATAAACCTCAGGATTTTAACTATTAAGCTGAAAATCTGCTGTTTGGGATACATGGTTGTGGTGATTCACATAAATGAGAGCAGTGTTTTGGACTGGGATTCTCGCTTCGCAGTGCATTCTTAGGAAAGATAGCAGATATATTTTGTACCAGGGTTTCCATAGTAACACTTCTATTATTATTAGAGATTAATGACCATTAAATGTTCATCACCAAATTGAAAACTGTTCTTGCCAGTCTTTGCAGATGAATTACACTTTGGTGTAGAAGTGCTTATCGTAAAAATTAAGCATGGATGTATATTGTAGGAAAGCACTTTTATGACTTACTCATGTGGAATGATAGGATTTTAAAATACCTATTTAGTTGTTCATCACTGTTTTCAAAAATGTTACAACAGCTACGGTATGACATGGAGGACCACGTATTCTTCATCAGAATGTACTAAGTTTGCATATTGTTAAATATCCATCCCTTTAATAATATGGGGCCACAGAGAGCTTGAAGCTTGCCCCCGGAAGCGAAACAAAGGCCAATGCCAGATTATAACAGGGCACACACTCATTCATCAGGAGACAGCAGTTCCACTAACCTGGGCGCATGTGAAAGGAATCCAAAGTCTCCAAAATCTCACACACATCTAGCGAGAACATACAAGTCCCACACAGCGCAGGGGCAGAACTCAGGGACGGATTACGGACCGGGCCAGCGGGGCCGCTGCCCAGGGGCCCTTGGGGTGCAGGGGCAGACCTGAATCCCCTACCCTTGCAGACATGAGGCTGCCGTGCCAATCACCCTTTTTCACCGCGATAAAAAAAATTGAAGCATATAGCGTTAAATTTGTATAAAGATGTTATTAGTGAGTTTCTGTTTTATTGTGCAGTTGGAAACCAGGGTTAAACTGGAAGAACACAGCAGCTTCCAGAGCCATCTGGCAGATCATCGGCAACTGTAGGACAAGACCAGCTGGACCCATCACCATCGCAAACTGCATCAGCTTCCTGGCTCTCGACAAACCACTCAGTCGCCTGGCAATTCGAAAGGATATTGTCATTAGCGTTTGCTAAGGGGAAACCGTATGTCAGTAATGCTGGGAGGCATGTTTGCAAGTAGGCCATTAAACTGTTTCCGTTCATGAAAATAAATAGCACCAGCAGATAGTCAGAGGTGCCCTGTGAAGCCTTCTGTGCAGGGCTTTCCTAGGTACTGAAACAACTGCATCAGTTGCGTCATCTGCAGTTGCCTTTCTGTGTCGCAGATTCACCGCATTATTTAAGAGTTAACAAATGGGTATGTAAACAAAATCAAATGCTGGCTTCAAATTGGGTAATGAAATGGGGGTGGGGGGGGTCAGATACATCCTCAGGGAAAAGCTAGCCTGCAATTCATTCCGCTGCAATAAAAATGCAGCTTTGTGTCTCATAAATACAGGAAATAACACTAATTGTGGATAGTATGAAAACTTGTGCCCACTGGGTAACATGCTTAATTTCCCATAACATTGCATTCTATGGCATGAGAGGTAATAATAGTTTGCTAAAAATGATCGCGCTCATACTTAAGAGTGCCATCTAATGGTGAGCTGTAAAATGAGGGCTTTTGACTTTAAAATGGGATTTTAATGCGTTCAGTTTATTGAATGGACAAGTTGCACATTAGCTACATTTCAGAATAGTCATCTCTTAGTAGAACAAAGATGATGGTAGTCTTTATAATAGAAAAAAAAACACTGAAAATGATAGATTTACACTGAAATACCAGTTTGAAAGTACAATATGGCTGCATTAAGACTATGCTTCCTCTTACACTTACAGGATACTGTAACCATGCTGTGTTTTGTGCTATACGGGAATGAAAAGGAAGTTTAGAACATCTTGGTTAACTAGAGTTGGAATAAAACAAAGAGGATGAAAAGCCAACATATAATAATTTGCTTTATGGTTGTGACATATGTTGTGTCTGCATTTGGTTGCGAGTGTAACAAAAGTGTTTCTTGAGAAAGGCTACTCAATAAAACCCAAGCGTCAATTTGAGACCTCTCAAAACACACTTTAAATGTTCATTAGTGTCATTCATTACATCGAGGGCTTGGATTACATTTACATTCTAAAGGCATTCTCTGCAAATTACTGCTCCCTCATACAATAAAGCTATACTCAAATATGCCTATATTCTTGTCTTTTAAGCAAATAATTATAATTATGTGTTTTTTTTATGTATTCATTTACAATGAATAGATTAAATCGGTTGATAGTGGTGACTTTGGGGTAGAATTAGACGTATGGACATGAAATACCTTTATTTAAAGTAGGTCTAGAGTATATTTAAACTTTGCTGTATGAAATGACTTAAATATCTTTTCCCAATTCCAGATTCTTGGTGACTTTGTCCTCATCAGCCATATCGGAGTTGCCGGTGGAGAAGCAGAAGAGCTCTGCATTGCCTCCCCAGCACAGCCAGCGAGCTCCTTTGATTGGTGCTGCTCTGATTGGTGCTCCTCCGATTGGTGCTGCTCTGACTGGTGCTGCTCTGATTGGGGCTCCTCTGCTTATGTCATCCCTGGGTGAACCTGGTGTCCCCCATCTCCCTGGGAGGCAGCCTTCAGCAGCGGACATCTAGACAATCATGTGTGCATGTTTTAGAGAAAATAATGATAAAAAAAGGTTTTAAAAATAAATCACAACAGTCGCCAACAAACTGAGAGGGAAGCATCCTCCCTGGACGTCACATTATCTGTCTACCGTTAATAATCTTTGTGATAGTAAAACTATTTATATTAGCTTTATAAATATCATAAATTAACCGTGTCTTTAATGTCAAAGGAAGCATATTCTCTTTCACTTTTACGCAATCCAAGCAAACATTCTGTACTTTATTACAGAATATTCTGTACTCTATTACTTTTAATGTAAGTAAATCTCAGGCTTCAGTGAATCTATACCAGAGTTTTTCAAAATGATGACTGTCAAGAAATGAATCAAACAGGATCTCCCAGCCCTGAATAGGACAACAGTTACAGAATATAGATGGATGGATGGATGGATTGCATCATACATGAGATTATTTATTTTTTTGTCCATCTGTTTAGTTGTTTACTTCATTCAGTTTTGAGGTATTTATTGCTCTTCTTCATCCATCAATCATCCCCGTCGACACAAGAAACATGACTGCACAGGATGTCAGTCCATAACAGGGCAGAATGACACACTATAGGTCATTTAGAGATTTTGGTTTTTAATTAGATGAATGGATGCAAATATCATACAGTCATAGGCCGCATAATGACGTTTCGTCACATATGACTGACAGCGGTCCTATAACATTATAATGGAAACGAAACATTCCTGTTGCCTAGTGACATTGTAGTCATCGTAATGTTACTTACATTTGTGGTGTAAGACACCCAACTGCACAGCCAGTCGTATAAAGGTGTAGCAAATGCACATAATACTTGGTAATGATAATAATGTGGTTTATGCATTTACTACAAAATACTTTTAGTCGTTATTTAGGCTATATACCATATAACCTGGTTGTGTTGTAGGCTAATCCATCTAGGTTTGTGTAAGTACACTCAATGATGTCTGAAAATATTACCTATCATCGTTAAGTGATGCAAGAATATAATAAAAAAATTATGAGCAAATAAAATTTAAATCAATGGAATGGTTAATGGATGCAAAGCCACTAAAACAGCATAGTTGGAAAATGTTTATACAGATTATCTTACTGAAGACCTAATCGGTGACCGAAAAAACCATTGTTGATAGTAACCACTGCCCCACAGTAAATGTGAACCATCTCCAGAGAGAAGACATTCTTTAAAGGAATGGGATTGGATTTGCCAGTTTTACTTTTCTTGTTTATCTCTCTCACTCTCTTGCTTTCTCTCCATCTCTTGATCTCTCTCCATCTAAGAACTTTAACAGCAGAGTTGTTTTCCTTGCCAATATGCTACTATAGTGTTGATTTTAGGCAAGTGCCTGTCAAAAAAAAGCAAAAAAATTATGCACACACATGGATCTGCTTCTACAAAAGGTATAGGAGAACTGACTGTCATTAATAATCATAGCTATTTGCTCAGTAGCAGCAGGATGGAAGGAATCTTTGACGAATTGTTCAAGTGCTTTTCACACAGCGCTACATCTGACAATTGTGGTGTGCCATCAGCTGTTTGTCATAATCCCATAATTTCTTTTTGAAAAGCCAGCTGTTTGGACCATCTTGCAACCTTAAAGCCGATTATCCCTCCAGGTTCTCCTCTAGCAGTAATTAATACCCCACATATAGAATCAGTGAAGTCAGCATGACTTTACACAGTATGAGCTGTTGTGTTTCCAGCCATTTTATTTGTCTTTTTTAGTTATTTGCAAGCCAGCGAGCGATCTCTCTGTAAGAGTCAGTGAATGATGGTTGCTGAAACACTAAATTACATTTTTTAGCAAAATTCCAGAACAGGAATTGTGCATAAGTTTAAACGGCATGACCTCATACTACACTATATGGACAAAAGTATTGGGACACCAGCCATTACACGTATGGGAACATTTATGATATTCCATTATAAATCCATAGGCAGCTACGTAAGGTGATGTGATGCTTGCGTGCAGCTTCTCGCCCATTGAAGCCCATTCTATGAAGCTTCCAGTGCACAGTTTTTGTGCTGGAGTTAATGCCAAAGGAAGTTTGTAACTCTGCGTTTATGGAATCAACCGAGCGTTGGCGAGTTACACATACTGTGTGCCTCAGCTCCTGCCAACCCTTACGTTGTTACTTTACATGGTCTGCAACTTCATGGTTGAGTTTCTGTTGTTCCTAAATGCGTCCACTTTGAAATAATACCATTTACAATTAACCATGGAATATCTAGTAGGGAAGACTTATTGCAAAGGTGGCAACCTATGACAGCACCATGCTTGAATTCAGTTGCTTCAGAATGACACATTCTTTGTAACCCTGACTGCATGGCTAGGTGCTTGATTTTATACACCTGCGGCAATGGGTTTGAATGAAACAACTGAATTCAATGATTTTTAGGTTTGTCCCAAAACTTTTGTCCATGTAGTGTATGTCAAAAAATAAACTCTATTTATCCAAAGAACCATTTTTTTTATCTTGGGAGCAATGAGTTTACTTACCTGGTCGGCGTGTTATGGTACAGTGTATATTGTTGAATCATTCAGTGCGATATCGCACTATTACAATATGCCTGTCATTTTCCTGTACGTTCCAGCGGAAATATAAGACGCTGTTTTTACCCAAAACATGCATCGAAAAAATGGGGTCCTCTTATTTTCAAGGGCTGAAATTTAAATGTCAGTATACAACAGCAGATGGCGTGCTGAATGGTTTAATTAAACGGTGATGTGGGTTTTTTTTTGTTAATTATAAGGACACAGAAACCTTACCGTTACCATGGTTGCAATATTATAACACATACTGATCCATGGGCAAATGGCTTCATTACACCCCACTAGGTACCATTTTTTTCCTCAATATTTTTTTCACATTTGTCTGAGTTTACATCAATAAACAGGTTTTTTGGTGTAAAACATTTAACTGATTTCTAAAACTCTGCATCACCTTCAGCACTCTCTTTGGTTAGAATGTAAGTAACACAGTATTTTAATATTTCATGACCTTCTAGTAGGTACATATGGCTTATTCATTAAGGGCATGATTTGGAAATTTATAGATACTTCTTCAATGCTGTAATAAATTTCTCTATGTTAATCCTCAGGTATTTATATCGGAAGTGATGAAAATCCGAAAGATAGCTTTTTCACAGTGCCTATATTTTACGTCGTTTGGATAATTTTACTGGAGCAGCACAAGTAAGGCCCCCCAGTTCAAGATTACAAGAATCAAGATTATGTCCTAATTTTTGGATATCAAGTCATTGCCAGAAATATCCAGCCATCCTCTGTAACTGCCGTGTCACGGGAGGTCCAGAGCCCTCGAGTACAAGTCAGGCAACAACCCAGGATGAGCTGTCAACTCATCGTAGGGCACACTCACCTACCGTTCATTCACACATGAAAAAACGGCGTGTGTCATATACTAAGGTATATTAGAAGGTAAGCGGGCAGTACTCATAGTGGACATGTTGAGTGCAGAAGAAATGGGCAGGAATAAAGTTGTGAGTGACTTTGATAGCGGCCATATCATTATGGTCAGACAACTGGGTCAGACTGTGTTTGTCAGGTGCTCACGGTCAGCTGCTTCCATATACACATTCACCATCTGCTTTTCTGTTCAACGTGTTAGTCTAAGTTATGTTCCAGCTGTTCAGCTGCACATAACTTTTATTTATGGATTCAACAGAGCCATAGATGCCCCCCCCTCCCCCCCCAGGTCAATGTTGTGGCCTATGCCCCTGCTTTCAGCATCTCAATTGATGACTGCATCTCAGAATATATGGGGCCGAAATTGTGGTACGTATAATTCTAGAGAATACCAACCGCCCTCACATATTCCAAATGTTACAGGATGAGGAAGCCTTGTATTTCCAATTTTATTCATCTGAAAAAAGATTCTTTGAAAACTATCCATTTAAAAATCCCCATTTGAAGCAATTATCTTTCTAACCAGACAGGTGACGCATTTGCTTATTTCACTGTATTTCACAGTGAAAATCTTGATGAAGCAAACGAATATGTACTCAACCCCTGGGCTAATGAATGTTCTGATAAGTAAAGGAAGGATTGGAGAGTAAAACTAAAAAGTAGGCTACAGCTAAGTACTAATTGACATACATCACTTGATCTGATGCTAAACCATAGTAGAAAAGGACAAATTGAATAAATGCTGACTATAATCAAGTTTTAAATAGGGAAATGCTGTAAATGAGCATAATTATTCGTAAAACATGCTATTTTAACAAATAAGGTCCTATTTTACACCCAGTGCAAAGCAACGGCAGGTGTGACAATTTTTTTCTCTCGCACGAGTCTGACTCAGTTGCCATTTAAATACCAAATATGCACCCATTTGAGCACCTGTAGACAGAAATAATAAAGTACATTGTATGAATCTCAGGCAATAAAATCATAATATGAATGAATCCCCTTCAAATGAATGTTATTGTGACATTTCTCAATTCTCAAAAGATGATATAGCCATGAGAAAAATGAATATAAGAAAAACAAAAAGGTTACAGTATGAAAGATCATTAAAGAGTGCATCAAAATATTTTAAGAAATCTATTTCATAATTCTTAAACATGATATATCAAAATTAGCTAGTCTCAATAATGATGAATGAAATTGACTAATTATTACAGTGGGCATAAAGGAGGTTTCAGTTATCAAAAAAAAAAAACATCCAATAATGAAGTTCAATAATTCCAGAAACAAGTTTCAAATCGTGCAGCAGGCAATGCAGGCAGTACACCAGAGAGTGCCCAAAATAGATATTTTCTCATTACAAGTTATGTACAGGTTCAATATTTTTCATTGAAGTGTTTTTTCATTGTTCTTTTGTCCTTTGAGGGGCATAAAAGCATGATTTACATTTTCCCGTAATTTCTTCATACATAATATTTTTTCTATCTTCTTCTGATATCTTGCCCTTGCTAAACCCAGCTTCATTCATCTCCAACCACTGGGCTGATTGCAAAAATTATAGACTTATTGACAAGGCGTTTTACTTGCTCCCAGAGTGATGCGTTCATCCCAAAAGAGATAAATCCATCACCGAATGAAAAAAATAAACATCAAAAAAGAAAACTCTTTAAATAACTTCTTGCACAGCAAGGCACAGGAAGAATTTGCTAGTTGACAACTAAATTATTTTTTTTAAATGTATGACAAATGCATGCCATATTGTCATCTATTATTATTATTATTTGCACAACAGATGGCTTATCCAGAATCCAGTTTGTACCAATTTAAACCTTAAATCCTTTCAGAACCCTTGAACCCAGGAAATTATTAGTCAGATTAGTTTTCTTCGTATTATTCCTGTTCAAAAAAGATTAAAAAAACTCGAAATGAACTGGAAAAAATAGTCCCATTGGATGATAAAAGGAATGGTAATAAAGTAAAGGAATCCATTCATAAGAAGTATTAGAAATAAACAAAACAACCACCCACCCTTGCAATGAAAATTGCTATACCTAATTTGGAAGTTCAGTTTCTTTAGTGATGCCCCTAAGGAAATATTTTATGTAGAGGGGGAAAAATTCGGCTAAATGTGTTCAATAAACCTTATTATACTCCAAGACATCAAGGACATAGAGACAGTCTTTAAAAGTCCACCACAAAATTACAGAGTACAAACTGGAACTCCCTTTAATCACCACAAATGTCAAAACAGCGTTTGCTACTCAGTGATGTCAGCTGCCTTTGTGGCATATCAATGAACACTTATACCACAGCACAGAGCCACAGGAAGGTCAATTTAATTGGATTTCCTCAAACACCTTATTGGGAAATTAGATTTCTGGAGTACCACATTGCCACAGACAGCCAAGTGACTGCAAATGTTAAACTTGGACCAATTCTGGTGCACACTTCATTGGGACTTAATTAATACTGCCACAGTGAGTAATAACTAAGGAAACACACTGGTAGCCCTAAGAGTCCTTGAATAATTGTTATATATACATGACATATGTGTCTCAGGTGACCCTGGTGCAACTTCAAAGAGCCTTCTTTACTTCAAAGCAGGAATGGGTATCGTAGCTGCTTTGGAATCACTTTGCATAGTCAGACCCCAAAGTCATACCACAAAGCCGCACTGCGATGGCCAAATACAGCAGGACTCCAGGAAGAAGGACGAACAGCCGCTGATGGAAAATGAGAATACAGGACCAAAGTAGTGGTGACATAAATCATTATGTTCCAAAAAAAATCAAGAAATACAGCCGATTAAGTCAAGCAACTCGGTTCTGAAACTTTTGAAGCTAAAAATCCATGGCTGTGAGCCAAACATTTTAGTAAGCTAAGGCAGTTTGTCTTGGGGATGTTTCGGAGCCAAAAATCATTGAAAGTCCAGATAATTAAAAAGGATATAAAAGGCAGAATTAATATACACTGCTGGACATCAAACTCTCAATGGTACTGAGACCTATTTTTCTAGTCAGTGCTCAGAGCTGAATGAGGCAAGATGACCTGCCCTAACATTATTAAAATAATGGTAACTAATATCTATTAGAGTGAACTTCTTCTCTGTGGCTCTCAATGTACAGAGTGGACAAAGAGATTCTTATTGAGTTTTCATTAAAGAGAAATAGATGTGTAAATAAAGGTCACATAATTTATGTTTTCTTCTATAGTACCATCTTAATCACTTGCCTTGAATCATGTGGAAGGCAATATCAATATTAATTATGATGTAAAAGTAAGAATCTGTATATTACCTTTATTAATTATCTACTGTTTCAGCACCAGGGCAAAATGAAAATTTTCTTAAATAATCATTTATTAAACATTTGTACAAATTCATGATTCCAAAATGGGGATAAAGATAAGAAACAGGCAAGATCTGTAAAATAAAATCCATGTCTATTGTGCTGCAGTTGGATGGCAGCAGATCATTTGAAAAATTATTGTAAAAGCAAACATATAGAGGCCATAGACATTCTGAGACATATTTGGTGGGTTGTTGGTTTGTGATTATGATTATTCTTTGTTTCTTTGATAAAGTTTTAATAGAAAAAAGTCTTCCTGTATATTTTAATATTTGCAAGTTTAATTAATTGCTTGATGGATATATTGTTACTCAGCCATGTTCAGCTCCAGAATGTAGAAATTGTGGTATGCTTCTATCAGACAAGTTCTCTTTAAGACAGACTGCATATGAATGAAGTTGCAAGAATGGTTGATGAAAAGAATAATGCAAACAGTTCTGACTTATTGTCATTTGTTCTAATCGCACCATTTTAGCTGCCAGTAAGAATTTCACTTCATGTCACAGTGAAGTGTGTCTCCTCTGTTTGAGCTGCATCTTCTGACAATTTAAGGCAGAATAGTCACATTTCTGGGAAATGAAACACAGCTTTCTGACATTATTAAACCAGTCAACATGCAATAACAAAACTGTTGATCCATCCAATCATCCATCAATCCAGCCATCTAGCCTTTCAAACTGCGGATGTAGCTGAGCGTGGCTTCTGCAGACTCACACACATGCATGTTTCCTCTGGATACACCAATTTCCTCCCACAATCCAAAAACTAGAAATTTCAATGGAAAAGTCAGTCCCTGTTTGGCAGACAAACACACACATGATTTTTGATGTCGGGGGGAGGGTGGAGTTGAAAGTTAATTGTGAGTAGTCTTCTGGAACCATCTATCTAACTGCCGATAAAGTATATATCCTTCACCAAAGGTTCTTGTCTTATGGCAGACCTATTGTCTATGAGAAAGACTATGTGATATATTGTGCGTGTGTGTGAGTGTGTGTGTGTGTGTGTGTCTGTGTGCCTGCGTGTTTATGCTTGACAGGCAGTAATGCAGAAATGCTGTCACTGCACAACAGCCAAAGAATTTACCCTAAAAACAGCATAACTTTGAACTGTGGCACAGCACACGACTGCACAATGACACACATCGGGAATGAGGCCGACTCTTCCCCTGAGGTGTCGCACGACATCTACTCAGGTGTCTTAGGAAAGTATACCTTCCTTTGTGGACTTTTTTAAAATATGAGTTTCCAGATCCGATGGGTAATATATCAATGACAAAAATCACATAATGAAATATCAGCTTATGGCCTGCAGCAGATGTAAAAGCCATAAAAGACTTTTGCACTTATGACGTTTTTTTTTTACCTACTCTTTTTTAAAGCTCTCCTCTCAGCCTTTATTGTGAAGAAAAACTAAACATATCAGTTTTTCTTCCAGTTCATCTTGTAATGAATGAAGTTCCATTGAGTTCTAACAGAAGTGGTGTTACAACTATTCTTCTGCACTACTAAACAGACTTTGTTCTGTTTTAAAATGAAACAGAACATTTCACAATACAAAATTATATTAAACCTATGTCATTAGTTGATTCACTAGTTTTTCCCAATTGCATTAAACAGAAATTAAGTTAATTGAAAATACCTTTAATGGCAAAATGACAAGCACTGATGATTAAAAATAGTTTATGCAAACTATTAAAATGAATAATAGAGTGGGCTAATCAAACATTTCATCACTTTTAGCATTTGAGCAATTATTTAACTAAATCATTCATTCATGTAAATTAAGTTCCATACTAATTTGTTCTGTTTTGTTTAAATATCACAAATGAAGATTAAACACAGGGAATTTTTGAGTAAAAAACATCTGTAAAGAACCAGCCATTTGTCCTGGCTAATTTGACGTAAATAAATATTTTCAGTAGTCAGGCCTGATAACATAAACATGTTTTGGAAAAAGTAGCATTGACGTAATTTCTCCATTTTGAACCAAGGTTATGAAACAGCGTGCAGAAGGCCAAATAATACTTCATAAGTTACCATGGAATAGAACTCCTGTAGCCTCCTGAGCTGGTGATTCTAAATCTCCAGTAGTGTGTGACCGTGTGTGACTGTCCTGAGCTGGAATCACATCCCCAGCTGTTTCCCTGTATCCCATCTGGTGTTTCCTGGGAGCGGCTCCGTCATGCTCCAGAAAAGTATTCATGGATGGTTGGTTTACAGTGGTTTGGTGTTATATTATGGGGATTTTTGCATAATAAAGAACAAATTTGACTGATTTGGGGAAAAATACAAAAATATGCACCATACAAAGCCTGAAATTAGCTGTGGAAAGGAAACTGTCCAATCTAGCAATCTTTCACTGACCTATTTTTTCACACCTCACTGAAAGTTATACCTTTTTCTGATTATTTGCAGGCTGTGATTAGCCACAACCAGGAATCTGCACCATTAAAGGGATTAATTTCACAAAAGACCTTTATCTTGCTTTTATGCTGAGCATGAAATACACAAGCAGTGAGTGGGGTGTTGCTGCTATACTAGATTGTTTAGTGTTCCATTTGATTTCAGATCTCAGCTGTAATTTGCCTGATATTTAAAGCATACAGCAACAATATTCCATTGCAGAGGTCCAAAGCTTATCTTAGAAGTTACGGATGCAATTTTTATTGTATATCATATATTAAAACTTGTGTAATAATATGAAATATAACGTAGAACACATGAGAAACATGAGAAATTACCATTGATGACCCACATACATTTTATGTGCCTATTATAAGCATTGATAACAGAGACTCCCAGATGGGCAACTGCATTACACACATGCAAATCAAATATAAAAGTGGTCACTCCTGAATTTAATTCGAATAGAGAGGAAGGGGAGGACACCCAGGAGAGGAAGGGGTTTATGGAACAGCTGAAGCAACAGCAACTATAGGCAATTCTGTGTGACCCCGGATAAATGGAGCCAAGCAACTAGAGGAGGCAGGATGAACCAATCTGATGTCTTGGTCCCAGCTCCTTTAATTGCTTGGATGCACCTCCTCTACAATCTGATTGGTTATCTCTCTGGACCAATCATTGTTCCTGCTGCCCTTGCATCAACAGAATGCAGTACTCTCTCTAATATGTATACATACACACACACTCACACACACACTCATAGTATGTACATATAAATATAAAAATATGAAAAAATTTATATATATTTTTTTTTTACTTCTTTTCTTTCCCAGTTACGAAACTTGCGGCTGCATGTGTTGAGAGACAAATGGTACGGTGAGTGTGAGCGAGACCATATCGCCGGGGACCATGCTGCATTTCAGAGAGCTCACAGCGCATGTGTTTGAGCAGGATCCTCGGGGCGCTGTTCAAAGCGAACAGGCACCCAGGGAAGCAGCTGAAGTAATGCGATTCACTGCTTCACTTTCTTTAGCTCCGTCGTGATTCACATGTACACATAGTGGCAAATAGCTGCCAGGTTTTTAAATATTTATTTTGCCTTATTGAGTATTACTTAGTCACACATGGACGGGGTGCCACTCATACTTATATGTGAGACCCAAATGAACGACTAAAACTGCGGCTGGGGATTTTCAGGGCAGAGATGTTTAGGGTGTCGAGAAAGGGTGTAGGTTTGGTTTCGACATTGCTAGGCGGCAAAAAAAACCGATCATCCTGCTTCGCATAAAAGGTACTCCCACAACAGTAGTAGGGACATGCAGGGTTGCCAACTCTCACGCATCTGGTGTGACGCTCATACTTTCAGACTCTCACTCTCACCAAGGAATCTTATGGCAAATCTTTATTTTTCCATTATAAACCTAAAATTTGCTACATCAAAAGCGTTGGGGAAGATTTCAAACCCTACAGATTATTTATAAGGTAATAAAACTGTTGCATAAATGTAAATGCATATGCTTCCTTGTCATGCATTAAAAATCTCATGCCAGCCAGCTAGCCAAAGCTGTGCCCTGAATATGTCCCTACTGTCCATAGCCAAAGCTGTGCCCTGAATATGTCCCTACTGTCCATAGCCAAAGCTGTGCCCTGAACATGTCCCTACTGTCCATAGCCAAAGCTGTGCCCTGAACA
>JAODUD010000039.1:13949963-13966807 GCA_026784285.1 Stomatorhinus walkeri | reverse complement strand
CCCTGAACATGTCCCTACTGTCCATAGCCAAAGCTGTGCCCTGAACATGTCCCTACTGTCCATAGCCAAAGCTGTGCTCTAGGTGCTGAGGGAGATTTGGCCTCCTGATCAAACCAAAGTGATGCTGCGGAGCAGCGTTCCTTTCAGCTGCTCTGCTGAATTGAGACGTCGGTTTGAAACCCTCCCACGCATGTCTCTGCCATTCTTTCCGAGCACTCTGTGTGCTTTAACCCTGTCAAGGAGCTTTTATTTTTAATGCCTCTGATGTGAGGTGTTTGATAAGCGTCCCTTTGAATGAGAGTCACTTCTGGGTGTGGCGATTTGCCCAGCAATCTGTGTCCCGGATTGTCAGGGGTGCTCCGGCAAACAGCTTTGCCAAATGACAGGTTTGTCTGCATGGAGATGCAACTCATTTGGGACTGATGGGAAGTATGAGATCATCCCTAAAAGCATAACAGTGAATATACATGCAGATTTTATCCCTTCGCTTTTGCTTCACTGCAAAGTTGTCTTTGAGTGTCTCTGGCACAAAATGATGTTCCCCCTGGACCAGAGTGCAACATGCAAATGGAAAGGTGGGGAGGATTTTCATGGGACTTAAAGAGTAAAACTAACTGTACAGTGTGAAATGGGGGGGTGGACACCAAGTTTTATATACATAGTGCAATATACAAGTAAAGAATAAATACAGAAGCCTCAGAGCTCCACAATACTGTATTGGATGAATAGCTGGAAGATGGATGGCAGAGCTGGTCAGGCATTAGGACCCAGTGGCAACTATTAGGCAGAGATTCTAGTCAGTGTTGCTTGTGGGTTGCTGTCTTCAGTGCTGACCTGTGACAGGTTCCATGACACTGACCAGATCACTATGAAAGTGTTCTGTGTGTGTTATATGCCTCCGGTATCATCTTATGGACCATCAGAAGTAACATAAAACCCTGAAACCCAAACAATAAACATCCATCTGTTCTTTTATTATTATTATAATTTTATTTTATTGTATTTTATTTTGGACATTAGAGGTTTTATTTCCAGGTTAAATGGTTCTGCCTTACTGGATGATGGCAGTTTATATCAGTTCAGGAAAAGCTATTTTATGATCCATTCATTTATTGCACGCTCTGTTTATATTGGAGTTGGCTCAGTGAATTAATATTAAAAATGAAGCCTTTCAAGTGCATCCTCATAAATATGGACCAGTAGAGTATAAGTGGACAGTATCAATGCTTTTGACAGGTCCTTTTAAATAATTATCCTCTGAAAGTGTGTGATTGGATCTCTGTCTCTCTGGCCCCGCCTCATTTTCCAGGGAAGTACATTGTGGATCTTGTTAAAGAATTTCACTGAAGGTTTTGCTTTTCAGTTTGTTGAGCTAGACTAATGTGCCCAGGGTGCAGCCAATCCAGTCAGAGTGATGTTACGCCAATAGCGATGTGTCTGTAGCTAATTACCTACACAGAGCACATGTTTGTTATGTAAGAATGTGCACTTTAAGGGAGCTTAAGTGAATTAGAAGTGTCCTAAATACGTCTCGTTACAAGCTGGATACAAATGACCACCTTTCATCTCTAGATCAGTGTTTCTCAACCCAGTCCTCGGGGACACCCAGCCAGTCCACATTTTTGCTCCCTCCCAGCTCCCAGCCAATCAAGAACCCTAAATACTTGGTACAGATGTGCTGAGAACAGGGAGGGAACAAACTTTGGACTGTCTGGAGGTCCCTGAGGACTGGGTTGAGAAATACTGCTGAAGATTACACGGTTTGGGGGGGTTGTGTCTGCCAGCCCATGCAGTAAATCACATAATGGCAAAAGGACATGCTGCAGGTGATGTAGATATGCCAGTCTACCTCACTGCATGCACTTAGGTTACTGGAGCTATCTGGAGCACCTGGAGGAAATGATCATTATCATCATCGTCAGTGTCAGCTGGAGCGGCTCCATTCCATCCTCCATTCTATAAATTCAACCAAACCCAGCCCTGTTTTCCACTGCTGAACTTCACCTTATTATTGAAATCACCTGATTTCAATTGCATCTTGGGAAACTCTCGAAAGGTGAGGCGAATGGGCTGCTCGTCACACTCAGCCATTGTGTTGTGTCCTATGTTTAGTTTCTTCGACCAGCAACTGTCCTCTGACTGATTGCGTGGCTTTCGGACTGTGTTTTGGTTTTCAAACATCTATTGGGTGCAACATTTTATTCTGTGCCAATCATCATCATCATTATCATTGTTATTATTATTTTTATTATTACCTATGATAATAAAGGGATATTTTTATTATTACAAATGAATGCATGTGGGAGAGATCAGGCCATCTGTGAGTGGGTTGTCTGTTTCTAACACTGTATGGTCCGGCGCCTAGCAACCATCCCTGCATTTCCAAATATGGTGTATAGCTGACCAGTTTTGCCTTGTTGCTGTATTGTCTTGCTGGTATTTTTTTTTGTAAGAATGACAGTGTTTACCTTTCACCCCATTTCGGCATATTGGAATATTTTCAAATGGCTCCTATATGATGTTATTATATGATTATGTTATTAAATGATTAAATACCTCTTCGAGTTTGCTGTCATATTCATAAGCTTTAATTAATTTCTTTTTCATTAAGTATTAAATTTTTCTTTTGCAAATTTTCAGGTTGCTGGTCATGATTTCAAATTGCAATTTGAAATCGATGCCTTGCAGCAATACGCTTTTTTCAAACCTCTTCATGCAATTATCAGGTCATTAGCTGAAACTGCTGCAAATTGTTAGTTGCATGAAATAAATTCTGCATGTTGTGAACTTACTGGTGATGTCAGCCATAACATGAAAACTGAAGGTCGTAACAAATATGCAAATTAGAGCAACTCTATGTCTATTTATTGCTTCCTTTGAAATACTAGTATTACTCACATTAAGTCAACAGCACTGAATCTGGAGTGCCTTGCTTGTTGATAGCAAAGCTGTGTAGTGGGATGGAGGTCACCTTTCCACCGATGTTTGCTTGGCTATCCCTTTGCATGCATGCTGTATGGCTCAGTCTCCTTTAATTGGAGTCTCTGAGTTCTGTGCCTCCTATATAAATCCCAATAAAACAAAGGCTTTTCTAATTTTCCAGAAAGTGCAATCCACATGGGGATCCCCCATAGTGGAGTTTCCAACCTGCCTTCCATTTGTGTTCACTTGCTGACTGCGTTCACGCTTGGAGCTCTGCTCCACATTTTCACCACTCGATGATCACTCTAGTTATCTCTCAAACATAAACCACATAATCAAATTGCTGCACTATACAAGGCAAAGTGGCCCAGTGTGAACGCATTGATTGGGTTGTTCTGTTCTCTGTAAATCGTGTAGGCTGTGATTAAGATCTCTCAGGCCCATCAGTCAGAACCTTATTATTCCTCATCCCCGAAATCACGTTCTTAATGGACCCACTTAAAGCAAGGTAGCAGTAGCAGCCAGGCAATATTTTCTTGCCATCAACGTCCAAATAAAACCCTCTTCAGTGATAAACAAAGTCAGCTTAAAATGGGGATATGTGAGTGTTTTTTTTTTTCATAAAGCAGAACATTGGACAGCCTCAGATGTTACTAGCAAACCATGCAGAAAACAAAAGTAAGATAAACACAAGTAAACAGCAGAATTAATGAATAGACATTAGGAAGTGTTAATGACTGGTGCTGCTGGAACTGAGTAGTGTTTTGAATCCTAATTTGGTGACACAGCACCTCAGTGAGTAACGCTGTTGACTTGCATCTGCAATGCTGGGAGTTCAGGTCCTGCCGTTGCCTGGCATATTCTTCTAGAGTTACACAGGTTCCCTCCTGATGGATTAGGTCAGTCGGCCAGTTCGCCTCTTTTAATTGCCCTGAGTGTGTGAGCAGGTGTTCTGCTATGGACTGGAATCCCATTCAGTTTGTTCCCTGCCTTGTGCCCTGTGCATCCTCAGATAGACACCAGGCTCACCCTGACCCAGAATGATGCCAGTAGTTATGGAAGATGGATGGGTTAATACACTTTAATATAGTGCTTTAAAATGCTGCAATTAACATTGCAGCAATACAGCTGAATGTAATATTTTCTCCCTCATTACACGGACGCTACAAACCAGTGTACTTACCCAGAGCTCTGTAAATGGGTTTTGGTTCAGATTCACAGATACCTACAGGGCATGGAACCTTCCAGCACCTGGGCCAGCACTTCTGTGCAATTGCTGATGCTGTACTGATGAGGACGACCGGTATTTTGTTTCAATTTGTTGCAGAAAATCTACCCGCCATTTCCCTTAAGGAGAGTGCCAGCTTTAAAAATGCAAGCCACTGTTAGAGCTGATTCTGATGACAATGACGTGGGTGGCAGCTAGGGATACTCACGCCATACAAAAAGAAATATGGGGAATTTTCAGTGAAAAACATTCCTAACATAGCAGCTTCATGGTTTTGCTCAATTATCAAATTTGCCACAGTTTCCTACAATACAAACTCCCTGAGTAATTATTTATGCAGGGAAACTGTACTAGATAAGCCACCGGCAGATGAATGGATGAATGGTATAAATTTAACTAATTAGGAAGACACAACAAAGTTCCAAAAGAAAAAAAAAACACGAGTGATGTTTCATTGTCACGGACACAGTGTCACAGACACCTGTATCCAAACTCCTTTTATCCCATGTCAATCTCTCTGTGGACGAGGTCATGTAATCTTCTGGGGAGTCAGCTTTACTGACACCACCTGTGGCCTTTTCTGAATCATGACAGTCATGTTATGTTTGAGCTCATGGGAGTTTTACTTACACAAAAATGTTCTGAGGGCAGAAAGAAAAATTATTGGTTCAAATAAATAACCAATCAGATTGTAGATGAGGTGGGTTTGAGCAACTAGAGGTGAGACCAACCTTGGACCCACCTCCTCCACAATCATGTTGGTTATCTCCCAGAATCATTTTTCATTCAGCTCTCAGAACATTTTTGTGTAAGTAAAACTCCCATGAGCCATGTTTGACCCTGAAACTAAATTTTATTTAATCTTTGTGATTGAATTTAGCTTTTTTTAAATAGCTGATTATGAGCTACACAAAACATTAGGACTATCCACTCTGTTTCTGCCTCAAATTATATATCTCTCTGTTCTCTTAGACAAATATGTGCTAGTTTGAACCCAAACATATGATTAGCCAGTCATTTTCTCCAGTTAATATTTAAGTTTATCATTGTCAAAATACATAATTGTGTAAAAGTACGACATAAGAATTGTGTGCGTAGAAAGATGAAAGAAAAATCATAATTACCATGTATTTTCACATTCATTCATTCAGCAGGACTGCAAGCTAAATTATCATGCAGCATCTTGATCACTCCCATCTTACTCTGATCAAGTGGCAATTTAACCAAATGCAGTATTGATTCAAGCATGTCACATAGCTGTTATCAATGATACAGATAAATACCATTCCAAATAAGTGGATGCCAGAATTGGCTTTCTGAAATGAGCAGCCATTAATCCACAGTCTAAATTAGCGGTGAACACCAAGATGACCTATAACAAGCTCTTCAAATCTGGCCCTCGATTCCAAATACAGGCCTTGTTTTCAGTTCTCCCTGGCAGTTAGCTTAATAATTACTGATTCTGATTGGCCACATAGGCTTCACACCTGGCTGACAGGTAAAGGAATGCTGGGAAATCAGCAGGATATGGACCATGAGGACCGTGATTTCAACAGCCCTGACCTGCAATAACACATTGTGATCTGAGTGCGTATGGGTGCCCAGGATTAGGGCAAAGTCATGTGATGAGCTCATTCTTTCACCTGCACATAATTAATATAAAATAGAAAGGGGGCTCCTGTTCTGCACTTGATTCCAAACCCAAACTCCTGATTCCTTTTCTGATTCCTCTCTGCCTTTATTCCTTTCCTCCGCTTTGTAGAACCCTTTTCCAATCCCAAGCCCAACTATAGTCCCAACCCATTTCATGCTTTGAATTAGATTGTCTTTTTATTTACACACACTGCTACTGTTTACCAGAGTTTGCTCCTGCTGATATCCTGAAAAGTATCGCTTGTGCATGTTTGTTTCATTTTGGATTATTTCAGCTCTCATTCCAAGTTAAGCCAAGTGACTCTCGGGCTGGATTTAATCGAAAGAACTGTCAGTAATGCACCCAGTGAAGGTAATAGGGCTATGAGGAGAGTAAATAATTAACAGCTGTCAATATGAGGTTTCATACCACATCACACCCCCTTATTGAGGAGACATTCAGCTCTTTCTCATAAAAGGAGAATACCACGATTGTGCGGATATCTGGTTTGCCAGTCATCTATTTGCCATCCTCCAGCGACCGATGGAACCACATCCCTTTCGAACATCAGAAACAGACGGTGGTGACTTGTAGTGCCGAGCTGGTTGTGAGCACAGCTAGCCTGTCCCATAGGGCATCATTTCAGCTTCCATGGCCTGTGGAACGAGTGAACAGCACCGCAGTGTTCACCATCCCTAAAAGCACATACATAGGAGTACCCAAGGATTGCCCTCCCTTGGCCAAAAGCAGTCTCCACACTAAATGTATAAAGGTGTTCCTTATTTAGGAGATGTTGAAGCAGCAGATACTGCTAACCAGCTAATTAGCTACAAGTTTCTGACCCTACTGGCTAGCTACTTGTGTAGTTTTTTAAATACCTGGCGGGTCAGGGTGGGGCACAGAAGTGCCTTTTTCAGTGAAGCCCCTGAGTGAACAATATGATACGGAAGCCATGTGATTAGCCTCTCCGTTTATACCCGTGTACCCAGTCTGCCCCCCCTCTCCCCCCCATTTGAATTTCCAGCATATTATCTCTTAGCAACCCATGGATCTGGAGTGCGCAACAAACTGCTGACCAAATTCTAAAAACGAGCTCATTAAAAAAGCGATTTTTTTGTGACTTTTTAACATTCAGTGTAGGTAAGTGCAGTGAGAACACCACAAACAAATTAAGCTCATTTTGGATTCAATTCAGGCTTCTTTGCCTTATCACTGAGGTTCATGAGTCTCAAGAGATGTATAAATGGTTGGTGACCGATGATATGTAAAACCAAAAGTGTGCTGCGAGTTCAACTTTCAGAAAGACCCAATGGATTCTCTGCCTGTGGGAAAGTCAAAATTACTGCATGTCTGTTCTTGGGTACTTCATTCTGCTAACCAGTGTTTATGGTAGTTTTTTTATGCTGGATGATAAAAAAATATACATATTCCTGTTCAGTATTAAGTGAGCAAATGTTTTCAAATGACTATGATATTGCTGAAATGGAAGCTTAGGAACAAACCAGGATTAATAGTTTTTCTGGTAACACTTTATACTGTTCCGCAGTTAACAGGTAAATGTGCAGGAAGTAAGCAGTAACAAAATAGTAGTGCTTCATTAATACCTAAATTAGTACTATTAAATACTAAGGAGTTATGCTTAATTACTCAATAGGTAATAGTGAACTGATTATAGCTGAATGGAATAGCACCTGGTGTGTTCCATGGAATCTTGTCACCTCTTTTTTTATTGTTTGAAGGGTAACGCTGTCCCCAGAAGAATCACAGCCTGTAACTTATTTTTATTACATTAAACCATTAATCCCAGAAAAAAAGTAGGATGTAAACAAGAAGACAGCTCAGTCTCAGTTTTGTAACGTGATTGACTATCAATGTGACTGTGGAGTAAAACAAAGCAGAAATGAAAGCCAAAATAAAAGCAACGCAGAAGGTTTCATGTAACATTTTTCACGCAGATTTTCTCTGATGTCCACCTTTTCTGATAGCAGGAAGTATCAAATCCACACTGACTGTGGCTTTATCAATGACCGACGAAAGCACTCCCTTCTAGCGGGTCCTGTGTTCACTTGCCGAACCCCCCAGCCACAAGCCTTTTTTCGCTGGATCACCACTGAACATGTGATGTTTCCCCGCACTTAGGCATAAGCACAGCTGGCTCACCACCCACAAAGGACATTTGGCTTGTTGAAACAATGCAGGCAAACTGAAAATAAATGCTTAATTATATATAGATTTGTGTTATCCCTTTACTACTAAGCCAAAACTAAATGCAATTAAAAATAGATTGATGTGTGTGCAAAAATGTAAACAGGAAATAAAAAAATATTACAAGTATTGAAAACCTATAGGGTGAAATTTAAGTCTGATACAAAGCCATTTCTGAAGTGGAAACAGAGGCCACACACAAGCACACAATTAAAAAGGAAATTGTATTATATTCTCCTGTGAAATGCTAATTGTGGTCACTAATCAAATATCTTGTTGCTCTTTATAAGTCCTTGAATTTCTTGCATTTTCATTACCAGGTTGATTTCCGTGTACCGTTCAGTAATATACATAGATGTTTTTCTTTTAAAAACAACAGACAGTAATTTATTTTTGAAATATATAAGCCGGCTCTTAGTCATTAAGTGAAATAATTATTTTAATGTAGGTGACAAACACATAAAGAACAGGGGGAAAAAAGACAGTGGAAACTAAACAGCAGGCTAACCTTTAGTTGTCTTAGCTGACATGTAGGATGCAGAAGAAGTGAACAGAGATAAAGCTCTGAGTGACTTTGATAGGGACCAAATTGTTATGGCCTGACAACTGGGTCAGAGCATCTCTGAAATGGAAAGGCTGGTGGGGAGCTCACGGTCAGCCGTGGTGAGAGAGATCCGTGGAGGGAAAGACCATGAACAGATCATCGGGCAGACAGGATTCATCAGTGTGGGATGTGAACAAAGGCCATGAAATCTGGTACAAACCAACAGAAGGGCTACTGTGGCACAAATAGCATTTTGATGATGATCACGGGAGTAACATGTCACAAACCACAGGGCATTGTGCCCTGTCCCATATGGAGCTGTATAATCTCAGGCCATTCAGAGTGCCTGTGCTGGCCCTTTTTACCGTTGACAGTGCCTACAATGGGTACTCAAGCATTGGAAGTGGACCTTGAAGCAATAGCACACAGAGATGCTCTGACCCAGTCATCTGGCCATAATAATTTGGCCTTTGTCATAGACACTCAGATCTTTATACTTGCCCGTTTCTTCAACATCCAATATCTTGACTATGAGTTCCAAATGTTAGCTTACTGTCTAATACATCCCAGACCTTGGCAATCAATATTTTAGATAGATAGATACATACATACATACATACATACATACATACATACATACATAATTATCTAGTTTATTAACATTAATGTTACCTGAATTTATGCATCTTTTCCTCCAACATAATGTTTAAATATGTTTTTACAGATAGCCAGGAGCAGTCTGCCCATGAACCTGGGAAGTCCACCCAAAGAGCCATCCTTGCCACTTCCTAGGTTTTCCTCCCTGCCAAACTGGACTTCCTCTCTCCACTGTCCTTGTCCATCACTAGCATTTAAGTCATCAGATGCCCTTAGAGCCTTCAGCCATGCTGAAAATCAAAGGCATTGCCTTTTGCCATGGGATGTATCTAGTGCTATGCACAGGGAAAATGAGTGCTGCTGTGACTATCTCATGCCTTTGATAGTCAGCAAACGATTTAACCCATTTTGTATTGGTTGATTTGCTAAACACTATTAAATCACACATTTTGTCACAGCATGTTAATGGATACCATGATGGATCGCTGGGTAATATCAGACGTTCGCACCTCCAGGTCTGCGCATATCTCTCCTGCCCTCAGCTCTTTGCGTAGCATTGGAGTGTCTATTTGGATTACCTCAGGCTACTCTGATCCAAAGATATAAGGATCAGATGTCTTGAAATGGCCCATAATGTGGTGAGTGTGAGTGTGTGCTGTGACAGACTCACATCCCATCCAGGATGTCTCCTGATTTGCTTCCTGTGCTTCTTGGGATAGATCCTTATGGGTCATGATAATGAATAATCTTTAATCATAGTAAATCATAATAAATCAGTGTAAGTACAGCTCATCTAGTTGTGAAAATATACCTTTACATCAAAATGACAAAGCACTGAATGGACAGTATCATGCATATCAAAATAACACAACAACAACAATAGCAGCTCCAAGCTCACTTCATTTGTTCTTCAGCTGAATTAAGGTACATTAAGCACACTGATGCGATGATGCATTCCACATTACATGACCCCATCAGCAAAATAATTTAGAATCTGGCTGCCAACGACACACGATACAGATTAGAGTAAACCTGCCTGAGGATTATAGGGGGTGCCTTGTCTATCAAATGGATTTTGCTGCATTTTAGGTTCTGCACTGAGCAGCCCCCAGCATTTAAAAGGCTATAATAAATCATTACTTTACATTCTATTTGCCAAACACATATCAAGTATAGGGTCTTGGTGATACTGCAGTCCATCCCAGGAAGCAAAGGCCAGCAGAAACTCCAGGAAGGGAAGCCAAACAAAAACACGGGGAGATCATGCTGAACGCTATTTCCCAATCCAGTCCTCAGGAACCCGCAGATGGTCCACATTTTTGCTCCCTCCCAGTTCTTGGTAGCGAGCTGGGAGGGAACAAAAATATGGAGCATATGGCAGGGAGCTGGGAGAGAGCAAAAACATGAATCCTCTGTGGGTCCCTGAGGACTGGGTTGGGAGACACTGATGTAGATCTATTTTCTTGCCTCTATAGCTTATAGTAGCGTATATTGAATAGTTTTGTGAGTGTTCCTGTTTCCCATTAATTAAAAATCCATACATTATATTTTATAACTCACAGTGCTTCCCCTGTATGAGTGTAGTCATTTATTCATTCCATTTTTGCAGATCATGCCCATTGTTCCACTCCACTCCTTGTTACTTTTGCATTGTATTGAAGCAGAACTATGCAACAAAAAAACCCGTTAGCATAATAAGCTACACAAATTGTTGCATTCAAGAGATCTCATGCTCAGAAACCCAACTTCTTGTCCCTGTTGCCTTGGCAACGTATTTACGCCAAGTTACATACATTTTTTCAGGATATCGGTAAATGGTGTTAGCTATTCAACTATATTCTTTTAAATGTATTGTACTGAATCATAAAGTATGCGGGAACAGCAGGCCTGTCAGGAGTTATCAAGGCCTGTTCTTCTGCTCTAAGATTCCCACACCCAGCAATGTTTATTTCATCCCTGTTACCGTAGTAATGTATTCTGCCATACTAAATGTTTCTTTTTTATTTATTATTATTTTTTATTTAGGTCTTTGCTTAATTTTTAACTGCCGCCTTGCATGTGTCCAGCTTCAGATGTATCTTTTATAACCTTGGACGTTATTTTGTCCAGCAATATAAGCATAGCTGTAGGGGAAAAAATGAATGAATAAGGAAATAACGTGGATGATTCAAATTCAAAAGATCACATGCAAGTATGCAATATGGAAATAAGGTTTCCATATTTATGTTTAAGGATGCCAGGGATGCTCTTTGCATTCTTAGATGTGCCCTTTATATACAAACAAATGTGATATCAGAGAGGTAGCCCACTGATACAAATAATTAAAGCCCAAAATGTCAGGGGGGTGGCTGTGACACTATGGTGAAGATTGTCATAGTATTTTTTGTGTCTAAGATGTATGGGCTGTCGCTTTGTCCTTGGAATGTGTGGTTTGGAATGTGCGGAATGTTTGGAATGTTTGGAATGTTCGGATCTCCTATGCGTCTGCAAGCAGGATGGAGCCAAGGACACTTGTAAATGGACCAAGCATCTTGAGGTTTAGACTCTTTTTTGTTTGTTCAAAATGGGCCCAAAGGTATTGCCCAAAGTACCGATGTGTAAAAGATGTGAGATGCTGAGCTGAAATCAAAATCGCACTGATTCTAAACAGAATCCCCCAAGTCATGCTGCAGGAACAAGTCTGGTGCGAATGGGGAGGGAGGATTAGAAAAATAAAAAAACAGTTTAAAGAGTAGAACACAGGATGAGCATAGGATGGTGTTGGACGCTGATCACCTATGCAGAGCTGTGCACAATGTCAACTACAGAAGGAGAAATTAGATAAAACAATGCAGCATTGATCCACAATAATTGGCAAAAAAAATCTAATATACTAAAATTGTATAAAAGAATTCTTTCAATTGCATATTGGATATCCCCTACTTTGTGTCTTGAGCTTAATGAGACATGGTACTGCAGTATGCATGGATGGCTAGATGGGGGGATGGCTGGATGGACTGATGGATGCATGATATATAATATTTTCTTTATAATTACGTATAAAAATATATTGAATAACTTGCACAAGTACCATGACCATTTTTTGCTGAAATAGAAGAGATGGACTGATGTTGCATAGTAAATATTTTGAATAGTAAACTCATATACTCATAGGTTTTGCCTAGTTTCCCATATGTTGTTTTTGCAAAATAATAATAATAATAATAATAATAATAATAATAATAATAATAATCCATTATTATACTATCCCAGATTAATGGCCTCACCATGGAGGGGTCTGTAAACATGTCTAAAACATAAGTTACATTTACTTAAGTATCAGAACCTTGTTCCTGAATCTGACTCATTTTGATTTGATTTAATTGCATTATGATGCTCTGTTTTGATCTAGTTAATGTTCTCGGACTGGAGAGTTCTTACCCAGTCATTAATCACTCAAGTGAGACTGCTGCTAAGATCACAAAGCCAATTTTCCTTTGGCCTATAGGTAGTATGTCTTCATTAACCTAAATAATGTGAATTATGGCCAAAATATTCCTCAGGCCTGTTGATGACCTAACATGAATGTAATGGTTTTTCCTCTGAATTTTCATCAGTACATTTAGTTCCTGCTCTTTTATGGGACATCAGGTTGTTCCCAGAATGTCTCATCGGCATTTCCTATTGCAGCTCGCCCAGCTTACTTGACTTTTTTATCTTATTCATTTTTTGCCGTCGCCCACATTACTTGTAATTTCCTGTTTTTGACTTATGTTGGAGATGTTGCATAACTGGCCAAAGGTCAGATTGCCAGCTGCATCTGTCTACTTCTTTCATGAAAAAAAATAAAACCACCTTTATACATTTATGGTTGTATTTTTGTGTTTTTAAAATAGCAGTTATTTTAACAACTGCAGTGATTTGAAAAAAAAAAATCTTTGCCTAATACCTATGGTTCTTAGAAGAGAACAGCTCAAGGGCATTCTGTAATCTTTACTCAATATATATTATGTTACATTACTATTGATAAAGATAATCTGTGAAATTTTCCCTGTGTCATGTAACAAGAGATGAAGGACTCAAGGGCTAGCATTTTGGCAAAACAAAAGGGGGTTTATTGAATGCAAAAGAACAGTGACAGGAAACAGACAAGACGCAAGGGATCAAAAACAAGAGGAGTGAAGCAAGGAAGCGCACAGGCAACATGAGAGTTTCACATGATTTACTGCACTGGGGAACAAAGGACTGAGAAGCACGTGTATACAAGACTAACGAGGAAGCTAACGAGAGGCAGCTGGGAGTGATTAACACAAGGGTTATGAATGAGAAGTAAGACACATGAGTAACAGGCTTGTTATAATGGCTTGTTAAGGACATGACCTGCACATCTAATAGGTGGGCTTAGGAATGTGTAGATGAGAAAACAGAATCAGTAAGACAGTAAGCAGCTATCCAAAGGCTGGGAAGATGGCTAAACAAATGAGAAGTGGAATAGACAGAAATGCTGGCAATAAGTAAAGGATCTTAAACATAGAAAGGATGTGGGTCTTCTCAATTATATATTTAAGAATTTGGTGATCAGTGTTGACACACCACAACAATAAAATGTGTCCTCTGCATTTAATCCATGTCTATATACAGTATAGGACAAATCATTTTAAATATTTCTCGTTACCAATTTTGTGTCTGCTTTTTCTAATTAAGCTTATTGTAAAGCTGAAAAATGTTAAATAATTACTTTTGTTCTCTTTCCAGTCCTGCAATCTGCAAACCGACCTTTATAAAAGTAATAATAAATTCCAATGCATACGTTCCACAGGACCTGGACAGAGTGCTGATATCCATAGGGGGGTGATTTACCACTCAGTTGACAGAAGCACTAATTAGCCAGCCTTCTCCAGTGCTTGACATGCTTGAAAAAATAATACACTCAGTCTGATGGCAAAAAAACCTGTTTAATAGATAATTTTAGGTTAAAAAATAAAAGGCATTGTTGGTGATATGTGGGAAAGCAGGACTGACAAACACATTCCATAAGAATGACCATAAGATACTCTGTGAATGCTGTAATATTAAGCAGTTTATCTCATTCAGAGAAGCATTAATAATGTAATATTAATTAAGGCATCAAAATTGGATTCTTCCAATAAGCCTGCTCATGAGAAGTGAACTCTGTTTATCCTGGGTGAATAAGCAATGGTTAGTTAATAACTGTACTGTAAAATAATTCAAAAATGTTGTATACAGTAGATCTTACACTATAAATTCAGTATGAAGATATGTATGTTTGAAATGCTCGCTATTTTATGGTAACTTTTATAATGTCTTTCACTTAACTAACTGCAAACATTGGTCTTAAAGGAACAATATGCAGTGAAGTGAAAAAAATAAGTATACATTATAAAATAGAAAATATCTTTTTTAGAAAAATGTAATAATTTAAATATTTTTGCAAATTTATGACAAAGGCAAACATGCAAACCTGCTTATAATGGGAAGACACAGTAAAAAAAAAAGAATGGTTACGGACTGCAAAGTGAAAGATGGAATGAACTGTCTCTCCATCTGATGACCGGTCTGCAAAACCACAGAGGGTACAGGGCAATAAACGAACCAATGAGGAAAAGCCACTGGTGCGAAATATAATGAGAGAGCTGTCGCGGTAGAGAGAGAGAAAGACAAAATGATGCACGTCACCTGGAGCAGTAATGAGAAACAGAGAGAAAAAAATATGTGTGTGTGTGTATATATATATATACACACACACACACATACATATATATTTTTATATATATGTATGTTTATATGTGTGTGCATGTGGACCAAATGTCCCCCAAGATATATTAAAAACCTCCTTTTTTGACGTTGTGGGGACTATTTTTCAGGTCCCCACAAATATCTGTAAATGCAATCAAAAATGGCGAATTGTGTACAATATGTACATACACCCATACATACATGGTTACTCTGGTTCTCTCCCTCCAGTTGAAATGAGAGCAGGTGAGCTAGCAGACAGTGAGTGCAGTGCTGCCTGTGATGGACTGCCATCGCGTCCAGTCTATCCTTCACCTTGTGCCCTGTGCTGCTGGGATGGAATCTAACCTCAATCCTGTGATATATAAGTGCTTGGAAGACAGGTGGAGAAGAATGAAGTTGTAGGAGCAACAAAAGATATAAGGCACTTATTTCTAAGTAGACATATATGCTTGCTGTTCAAACATAAATTTAGAAAGCAAGCCTTTTTGCTCATAGAACTCCCAAAATGTTAACAAGGCTATAAATTTTTACTTCGCTAGACAAAACTGGGAATCTTTCTGTCAGGACTGCAGAATTGAGGGGGAAAAAGGTGTACGAGTACTACTTGAGCATGGTGTGAGATTGATTGTAAGCTATATGCCAGACTGTAAGAACAAAATAAATGATGAGTACAGCAGAAGGCATTGCCAAGCGTATTACATCTTGCAAACAACATGATGCAAAAGCAGTAGGCCAAGGTTAAGCTGGATGTAGCTGTAGGACAGAAAGCCGGCATGTTGTACTGAACCTGCACACAGAGAGACAGGTGAGTGTATGTAACCTGTAACGTGAAGCTCCTGGTACTTTAATCTGTAACCTTCCAAACTGCCCTCTGTCACAATGCAAGGCCTTGCATGGAAAAACAAGAAGAAATATAGCAGTGACAGGACTGATGTTCAGACTGATGTATGAACACGTTGGTAACGCTTCACATTAACTACACCCTTATAATGCATTCATTATACATTAGTAGAACATTCGGTGTACCTTCATATTGCATTCGTAAAACATTCATAATTAAAAGTATAATAATGTATATCTTAAAATGCTAACATACCTTGACAGCTTTAATATGCATTAATAAACTGTAAGGTTTTACATTTAGTGCACTTTCATAATGCCTTTATAATGCATTTGTAGAACATTCATTGCATAATGCATTCATAGAACACTCATAAGTAGCATGTAAATATACCAGAACATCCTAACATCTTAACAATTTTAATATATATTAATAACAAACATTATATGGTAATAACAAATTTTATATTCATATGTTTGTCATTAATGTACATTGAAGTTGTTGAGGTATGTTAGGATAAGGTATACTTACATAATGCCTATGAATATTCTATGAATGCATTATAAATGTATTATGAATGTGCACTGAATGTTCTATGAATGCATAATGAATGCATTATGAGGGTGAAGTTAATGTAAAGCGATAGCAAAACCTTTAAAAAGGACTTCCATGTGTCAATGGGGCCACCTTTACTGTGGTCACAAACAGCAGCATGTATTTGTGTCTGTTTCATGACTTGGTTATGAAGCAAACTTGTGGAAAGGGCTTTAAAACACTTTAACAGTCAGGCTAGGCTGTAGCATTGAGAGGGAGGAAAAGGTGGTGTGATACAGGGTGCTAAACAAGATGCAAATGATGTAAACCATTTTACATGATGTAAATGATTTTAAAAATGATGAATTAATAAAAATCAATGTCCTATCATGAACAAAAAATAGGCAGGCAGATGAGTAGATAGATAGATAGATAGATAGATAGATAGATAGACGAACTTTAATGACATCCCATTCTTAATACATAGGATATAATATGGAGTTAGCAGCTATAACAGCTTCAACTCTTCTGGGATGGACTGTCTAGGAGGTTTAGCAGTGTGTTTATGGGAATTTTTCACCATTGTTCCAGGAGAGCATGTGTG
>JAODUD010000039.1:13920233-13934303 GCA_026784285.1 Stomatorhinus walkeri | reverse complement strand
CCCCCCCCCCCCCCCCCCCCCCCCCCCCCCCCCCCCCCCCCCCCCCCCCCCCCCCCCCCCCCCCCCCCCCCAACCCAACCTTAGAAAGACACTTTAAATCTTTTGTGCTAATGTAGCAGGTGTTCAGGTACCCCTCCTCGTCCGTGATTGCCATGCTATTACATGCACCTGGCTTTCAATTGTCTCCTTGTGAACTACTGGATGACTCAGCATGCTGAGTATTTGTTTCATGATCTATTTTTGCATGCACGACTCTTTAGCGATTTTCTTGAACGTAGTGAAACTTTATTCATCCACACTGGGAAACTGGGTTTTCGTCCATCCCTTCTTGCGTTCCATGAGACACGCGGACACAAAAGCAGGCGAGAGCAAGTTATGGTATGGAAGTAGGAACCTCAATTGGTTTCAGAAAATCATTAATCTTTCTTGGAATGTTGTTATGTAAGTTCTGAACTGTCTTTAATGAGAACTGGACTTTTCTTTAAGAAAAAGCATCCATTTTTGAGGAAGATTGAAGTGGAAATTTACTTTGCAAGTTGTGCTCCAAGGTTCAATGAAAAATGTTAACCTCATTTTGCTTCATGTAGTCCCTCTTCTGAATTTTGTTTAGCAGTGTGGAAAGGAACATCATCATTCTGGAATCTGAGCTCATCATCAGGAAACAACATGTAGCCTATGTTTCAGTTTTATAACTGTGTTTGGGATAAAAGCACAATGGGATAAAAACCTATTATTTTGACATTGTGGGAACCATTTTTTTGGTAATTAGTACAATGTGGGGACCAGTTTTTCACTGCAATCGTTGTTATAAAACCGTCTAACTTTTTATCTTGTTGGGACATTTATGCACAATGGTACCTCAGTTCTCTAACTCATTGGAACTCGAAGTCAAACCAACCACTTCAAAAAAATTACCTAGAGCTCGTTGTGAATCTCAGAAGTCAAACTGTGAACGCCGACCTAAGATAACTTGTATGTGCTGGGATATGAGTCACATGGCACGTCTCTCAGTGGAAACAAAGGGTAAATCTTCAGTCTCAGCCTAAATACATATATTTAGACAGTAAAAATACATTTAGACAATGATAGACAGTAACAATAATAATTATTATATAATAAAATACATTTTAGAATAAAGATTTATTTATTATTTTAATATCAATAATAAAACATTAATATGTTTAATTAGAATAATATTGTTGTGCAGAGCTGGGATGAAATGGAGACAAAGGCGTAGACGACAGGGTATCGGGAATATGGGGTTTAATTACAGGTAAGGCAGGCAAAACGCAAATGAACAACACAATGACCAGACTAGAGAAACAAACTAAAACATAGACGAAATACGGAGGACTAATGACAACAAGCAGAAACAGCTGATCACACAGGAATTCCACACAGGGTTAACGAGGGGGCGTGGCACACGGGGTTGATGATCAGGGCAGGATACATTTATTTTCTTACTTTATAAATTACTGTTTTGATAAATGTGCTTAGATGTGTTTATTACAGTATATGCTCTTCTTGTTTTATCCGGTTCATTTTGTGTTTAAATGCTAAAAAAAATCATATTTAGGTGTAATTTTTTTTGGGGCCAGGAACCAATTAATTGGTTTCCCATTATTTCTTATGGGGAAAATTCAATCACAACTCGAACTTTTTAGGATTCGATCCACAGTTCTGATTCCTTTTCAGGGTGCTGGTTGCACACGACATGTAACAATATGCATGTACTGTATATGAAGAGTAATTACGTCAGGCACTGTAAGTTTGCGATACACAGTTCTGTGTATGACACATCATCTAAACTGGCATTCATACTGGGACTGCATGGTTGCCTAAGTTGTTGTAATACTCCTGATTTTAGCAAAGAAAAAGCTGGATACAAGAAGATGCTTCCATGTCATTGGTGTAATTATTTGTGAAGTGCAGCCAACAATCAGCAGCACTCCAATCATGGACCACCGCGCTTCCTTCAAGAGGCAGTCAGAAACGCGTCAGCGTCAGCTCCACAAGCTAAGGAGCGTGAGCCAGCCGATGGACTGATCAGGGAGACGGTGCGAAACATCTCGAACCACATGGGAGATTGCATCTTTCATGGTTTCTCCTCCCCTCAGTGTGGAACCTCTACAATTTCCCATTTTTCAATTTTATCTTCAACTTTTCATGAGGGCTTGTAAATCATTCACAGCAAGGCACAAGGAAAAGTTAAAGTACTATGTACGTCAAGGTGGCAGCACCTTCCTTTTCAATAAAGGCCTTAACCAATTGATTGCACAGTGTATCCAGGCCAGAGGCTATGACCAACTGGTCGCTGGTGGAGTGAATGGGGAGGGGTGACCCCTTGACCTCAGGCCCTAGCTAGGAACATTGGTCTAACAGAAATCTCCAGTCTAGTTCCTTTCAGCAGCTGAATTTCAGGTTGTAAAGTCCTCAGACATAGAGAAACTGTTTGAAATTTACAGAATGATTGAGCCATTTAAAAGGCAAGATAATACTCCCTGACCACTGACCTCTCCCTAAGTACAAGGTCTCAGTGAACCTGGAATTTGAGAGCATAAGGCAGTGATTGCCAGGGCAGGTTAGCACACTGCAGGGAATTTACAGTCAAAGATTCCGCGAACTCTGTACTTTTAGACTGAGAAAAGAAGCTCGTGCAACCAAAAAGAGTGGAGGAGTGAAGCAGCGCTATCCACTGAGCTACCGTGCCTAACAAGACTATCCTTAACGAGACTCACTGCACGTAAAAATGTAAAAACAAATAAACAAACAAACAAATAAGCAGATAAATACAGTATTCAGTGGAACAACCGTAACAATCTTCCTCTGGCTGTCGGGAAATAGAATGCAAATCCCTGCTGAATGTCAAACAAACATGGTTATTTATTTATTTCATCTGCTCAGTCGACTTACACAGCTTCCAATATCCTATTTTCCCTGCTTCAACCAGGTAATTTCACGGAAACAATTCCACTTCAAGCTGGATTCTCCACAGCAGTAGAGCAAAACCTCTCTCATAATTCCAACCAGAACCACATAAGTTTAAAACTGTGTATCTTTAACAGCTATATTTACCTGAACTAGAACTTGGGTTCAGATGTGGGTGTGGAATGGAGGGCATTATGGATCAAGGGAAAATACCATCTGCTGACTATGCTCAACCCAAATCTCACCTTCCTCACCTTCAGTGGTATTGATAATTGAAGTCCTATTGAACAGCCTTAACCATCTAAATGGCCCTTTCCTACATATAGCAGCAAGTCAAATTATTTCTTTCTCTTTTTTACTATGACAAAATAATACTGAGCTGTTCCATGAGGAGGAACACATCTCAGTAGACTGTTCCCTTGTCACGCAAATAACAGAATCAGTGCAGACAGATATATCTGTGTACTGATAACATGTAATTAAGCAAAACTGGGATTTCTGAGTTGCCATTAATGTGTGAGTGTTTGCATGTACCCTGTAAAGGAGTGACATCCCGTCCAGGGTGTCCCTTGCTTTGGAGTCTATGCTGCTTGGATATGTTAAAGGTTCCCTGTGTCTCTATACTGGATAAGTGGTGTAAAGATGGATGAATGAAATATTAAGCTTCTTTAAGGATCATAACCTTAGCATGAGAGCGTTATGTACCAAACATAGCACCCTACCCAGAATGTAGTTCTTGGAACCTTCCCCTCAAGCCAGGTCCGCGATGATGCACGCTGGTGGGTACTTGGTGATTTGGTCACTCCACATTTCGCCACTAGACACAACCTGAATTGGACCTGTAAACTTGGCACACAATTGAAGTTGTTTAGTGGAGTGTTGCTGACTACGGGCTGTTTATATTACTGCGTCTTGGTCCCCATTCTGATGTGAGATTTTCAGGGAGAAGATAATGAGGCAGAGCCGTGAATGGAGGTATAGAAGGTAGAGGAGGTATATATTTGGTATAGAAGGCCAGAGGTGACATTCCTGTTAATGCGCAGATGGCATTGTATGTCTGGCCTTATCTGAGCCGGATGTGTGACACAAAGGTCAATGCCACGAATAATATGGCGGGGAAGAGAATCATCTCCACCAAATGTAAGGCTATGGTTCCATCTCGGAAAACAGCGGTCCATTCCGTTCAGGTGAGGAGGAGCATTTGTCTGCCCTTAGTGAAGGAGTTTAATCATTCATCAGTGACAGTAATAGGAAACCTGCTAATGACTCAAATAACAAGGTTGGAAGTACAAGTGGCTAAAACAAGGGTTTTATACAACGTTTCCAGACTGTAATAGGATATCAGTGAGCTATGCTGGGCACATGCGAATCGGTAAAGGCCCCAGGATGGACCCAGGGCACGCTTGAGGGACTGGCTCTCCCCATGGCCTTTGGAACATCTGGGAGATCCCCCAGGATGAGATAGAGTCTATGGCTTTGGTAAAGGAGGCCTCACCTGACCTGCCCTGCTCGGCATTCTGCATAAAGCTGTCCCACAAGCTGAAGTACATACAAACAACTAGAGGTTACCACATCCAGGCAATTAGTGCATGTTTTGGGACACAATCTACTTAATCCTGTGACAGTTACTGTATAGAACTAAGAGGTTTAAAGCCTCTTACAAGCAGCTCGAAGGCCACTCAAGTGACACAAATTAAAATGGAGGGTTTTATGACATCAGTGCGCCGTATGGGTGCGCCGTGTAAATTCTTCTCATTTCCCTTACTGTGAAATGATTCGTCAGGACAAGCTCACAAGCATATTGAAATGCATTGAGGGGTTTTCTTTTGTCAAGGCATGAATATGTAATGTAGCTTCCGCACCTGACTTGCATAGCTAATACCATGAACTGGATGTTCCAATACTTCAGTTGACATTAAAGCCAGTAAATGAGTTCTGAAAGCCTGCTTGTCGATTTATATCATTGACCAACGTGCCTGCAAAGGCCGGCAGCCTTTTAGATTACAAATTGTTTGATAATTATATTTGATTTCTTTGTCAGCGGCTTGTTGAACTTATCTACCAGTCCCATTACAACTCTTGCTTTAAGTCCATGGTATTGTGCTCTTTGTAATTGCATTTAATGGCTGTAGCTTTTATTCCATAGCAAATCATTTATGTATGTAATATATACTTACTGTTACATACTATCGGATGACAAAGCAACTTTTGGTTGAACAAAAACGCAAATTTATATTGTGTTTGACAGTGATGACTGTTGGAAAATTACAACTACACTAAATGAATCATTGAGCTGGTCGCTTGAAATTCAAACACCAGTCCCTCCCAACACAGGGCAATCTAGGCCACCCCCCTACTGCCATGAAACAATAAATAAATAAATGGCCCATCAATGCTTGTTGGCTTACATGGGGGAAATGACTAGCCAGGTGTTGTGGTGTTGAAGGAAAGTGACAAAGATAAACTCACTGTATAATGCCTTGAGGCATAAAGTATAGGACTGAGCTGCAATGGGATGGATCTAGTGTTTCAGGACAATGAACTTGACTGAGGTTCCGATTCACGGTTCAGTTCCTGGTTCATGTCCTATGAGAGAACTTGTGCTGTGAAGTGAAGTGCTTTAACTTACATCAAACTGTGTAAAAGGGCAGCTACACACAGTCCCTTTGGATTCACATTGGCAAAGTGGATGAGTGATGTGAATAATTTTAAGTAACGCAAACTCATAAACACACTGGAGACCACTTGAGACTCGGGAAGGAACAGTTCTACCCAAAGGTGACTGTTATAGATTCTTCTAATAATGCTGTTGTTTACATCTGCACCAGTTAATAGTCCCCTAAGAACACATTATATTATCATTCTAAGTTCTATATCTAATAGAGATCTATGCCTTAGAAAGGTAGATCACATGATAAAGATATCCAATCACCCAGCCCCATCATTTTTCCTCTTCCTCCCTTCTGGCTGACAGTACAGAACAATAATCACTGGGACCCCAAGACTCAGGGACAGGTTTCACTAGCAGACAGTTACCTTCCTCAACAAAAGCTAACTGCACACCAAATGCTGCTACAATTGACACCCTGACACTTTGTCCTTCTGATTTTTATTCAACTTACATTTTTTAACTAACTGCGAGTCTCTATGTGTTTGTGCTTCCATTGTCTTATTGTATTCATTTTCTTGTATTTGTTTGCATCAATGGTCTGCAGGTAGCACACACACACACACACACACACACCACACACACCAATATATATATTGGAATCTGCAGCGTGGTTGTTCCCTGCTTTCATTAATGAAGGGCTCTTCCTTGTTTCTTCCTTCCTTCATCTCCTAGGAGTGCACTTCACACCCGCACTTAATGTTTCCCATTCCTTTTGAAGGTCTCTTAATGTCATCTTGTGATTCATGAGAAAGGGTGGAATAAGTTAACAGTCATCTCTGGCAATAGAATGTCACTTCCAGCCTTTACCTGGCTGTTCTTGGTTGTTCCCAGTGTCTCTTGCTTTACCTTATTCTTGTGTACTGCTGTCTTAGAAATTTTTAACCTGAAAGCAACCTGCGTAACATTCTGCCAACAGAACCACGATTTTACCAGGATTAAAAAATGCACATTTGTTTAAAAATACTGAGTGGTCTTTTAATTTTTTCCATGCCTATATGTGTCTCCCCTTTCCCTTGTTTGCTGAGTAGGTCATTGCATGTCTGGATCATGCATCTTCTCTAATGTGGATAGATGTGGATAATCTCCGATGTGGATAGATGTGGATAATCTCCGATGTGGATGGATGTGGATAATCTCCGATGTGGATAGATGTGGATAATCTCCGATGTGGATGGATGTGGATAATCTCCGATGTGGATAGTCTTGTTGAATGTGTTATACTGTAGGTGTTTCACTTGTCTTCCCTTTACTTTCCCTCTTGTACTTCTCCTTGTGTAGCCAACCTGACTTTGATTTGATCCCCCGCCCAGATTACTCGCCATTCAGGTTCAATATCTCCGGCTTCCCTCAGGAATCAACTAAAATTCTGCCGCAGGTGCAACTTGAAGATTTCCCAGATAGGGGGTTCAGCCAGACGCTCCCAGCACACCCTGACCACGCGTTTGGGCTTACCAGGCCTATCTGGAATTTTCCAGTTGACAGCTCATCTCCTCTATCTGAGTGTCCAAAAGACAGGGTCGCAGATGATATGATTACAAATTTTATGGCTGAGCTGCGGCAGAGCTAGGGTGCTCTGGTACCAGGTGCAGCCATGACCACCCTTATGTTTGAACATGGTGTTTGTTATGGATAAACTGTGATTAGCGCAGAAGTCCAATAACAGAGCACCGCTTGGGTTCAGATCAGACAGGCCATTCTTCCCAATCACACCCTTCCAGGTTTCACTGTTATTACCCAAGGGAGCGTTTAACTCCCCTCAATTGAACGATGGAGTACCCAACGGGGGTACCTTCCAGCATCCCGTGCAAGGTCTCCAGGTCGGATACTCCGAACAGCAGACCTTTCATATTTCCGCAATTAGGTGAAAACTGTCATGGGGAGGGGCATCTGTTCTTTCAATCTGCATACCCTGACAGGGACGAGAATTCAGGGTGTTGCAACCAAACTCCAAAAATGAGATTCAAGACCTTTTCAACGGTGTCTGTGTCTGCTTACAGTGAAGGATGTATATATATCCTCTTACTTATATACACAGGGGTGCTTCACGGGCTTACCCAGACTGAAGTCCAGGGACCACCCCCCCTTGTCGAAAACTTGTGCCATGGCAAACTCTCACAAGATCAACAATTTTATGCTACCTCTGACACCCTGCCACCCCCTGCTGCCAATGTGATAAATGATAAACGGTTTCGCCGTAATGTTTGAAAGGTTGAAAAACCTTAGGCTACAATGTCCGTAAACACTACACACAGAAAAAAAGACAGAAAAATATTGTCCACTGATGTTTGAAAAAGGTAATGGTGCTTGGTGTCACTCAGTCAGGTACCTCAGACGTGACCCCGCAGAGTAATACCTACACAAAGGCATTGTTCAGTCAGATACATGAGCATGAGTAGATCTGGATATTTCTGAACTGTGACCTTATCACAGACCTGCCTGCATGCACTGCATCCTGCATGACCAGAGTGGAGCTACCCATCCGAGGGCTTGAGGCCGGCAGTGTGGAGCCAGAGCATTCAGAGATCAGGAAGCCTCTTTAGCTAAACCCAATTGGGCCTCTCTACAAATTAGGAGTTTATGGCTTTCAGCAGCATGAAACAAATACATATTTAATACAACGTGGAAGCAATAAGCTATAAAAATATCATGATGAACCACTAACTTAATGTGCAAATATTAGGGGTACTCCCTAACAGGAAGGTACAAGATGTAAACATAATGGACTTAGTGAACAAAGTTAAAGAACAGTAGCATTATCAGCAAAATGAACATGCAAACAATATATAAGATCTGCTATACTTTTTATTTGGATATTATGTATGGGGAATGATGCTATTTGGACACCATACTATAATTATTCTGATAAATCTGATATTCTGCTACTGTGATTTCTATATACCTCATGCCATTAAGCACCATCTCAGAAAAAAAGTATAACAGGAATCTAAAGCTGTGCTCTCAAATTTGGTGCCTTCCACAACACAGCCACACGCGATACCTAGTGGCTGTTTTTTATCACAGAAGCCGAAGGTGGCTTTCAGGCTCACGGTGAAGGAGATTTCCAGCAAAGTGACTGACTGGGTCAAGCCACTGTGTCAAAATAAATTCAAAAACTGGTAGTTAGTGATTATAATGATAGCAAAAGTGGAAATGTGGAATAGATGTGGACAAAATACAAGTTTAAATCCATGGAGATACAAGACATTTATAATATGGATCTATTGCCCAGCCACCCATCTTCCAACTGCTTATCAAGTGTATACCGCAGGCAGCATAGCGGCCAAGGACGGGGATAGCCTGGACGGCATGACGCTCCATTGCACTGCATATGCAAACACTAAAGGCGCCACTTTTGCTTAACTGCATATCTTTGGGCAGCAGGAGGAAACCGACATACTGGGAGCAAGTTCACGTAACATGAGGAGGACCTGGCGTTGAAATCCATAACCCTGGAGGTACGAGGCAGTAGTGCGACCCAAAGAGCCTTTATACTTACCTTGCTTTATCGTATCCATACTATTGTATCATTTATCTCTAAAAATATAAATATGTCTGTGATTGAAATGTGAAAATAGACATCAATAGTCATTTCAGTGGGAGACACCATTTTAATGGATCGAGGACGTCCCTCTTTTATACTAAGGGACCTGAAAATTAGAGGCTGAATGACAGTCACTATGTTACTATGACATGGGGCAGCTTGCTTTGCATTTAGGACAAAAGATAAATGAGTTCCATGTGATAATAGTTCATCACACCTAAATGTGACAATATTCAATTTGATGTCAGTCAAATAGATACCTATTATCCCAGGTTATCTCCACAGCACTGAGCACCAAGGGAAGCAGTCATTGCACTGGATGCTCAGCTTTGGTATAATTCACCTCAGAATTGCCACGCAGTTGCATATTTTGTGCAGTTGTGTTTGCCGAGCAGCACGTGAGTAGGTAAGTCGGGGAGAGGCTCCTGACAGCACGGAAGTTCTTCCACCTCTCATGACGTGTCTGAATTAGCGCTGTGTGTGACTGATGATGCTGCGAACAGCAGCGGTCTGCATCTTTGCTGATAGTAGTGAGCTGCTAACTCTGCCTTGATTTTACTCCCAAATCATATTCTGCAGAGTACATGCTTGAGTGTGTCCTGTGATAGTCTGGCATCCTGCCCAGCGCGGCCCTCTGCCCTGTGGGTAAGTAAATATAATCATGAATGGATGGAATGCATCAAAGAGTAAAAACATTGTCCCCTTTAAAAACATTTCTGTCTTGTTTTTTAACCTACAGTATTAGTTTTATAACAGAGGTACGCTCGCATGATAAACCTTTGGATATGCAAAGACCTTCTGTAAACTTAAAGCTCATCCTTAGGTATTTCTTTACTGGTGTACTTATGTACTTGCCTTTTGACCTCCAGGATTTACCTAAACATCATTACTGTGCAAAATTAAGAATAGAAATTTATAATAATTAAAAGTAATAAAAATTGTAAAGCAGTCAAACCAGGACAGCTATAACATCAAAGCTATAGCCACAACATTCCCAGTAACCTGCAGTATTGACCAGTTTCATTCTGGTCCGGTTACCAATCATCCTGCACTGATTGTCCTTATGTGGTTCATCTGCGTCTTTCCCTATACTGTATATGTCAACCTGTGTCAATAGCATTATCACTTATCAATCAGTAGTTAGTAGTTTGTTTACCCTCCCTTACTTTTTCCCATCTGAGGTATCGTTCGTGCAATTTTTAAAAAAATAAATCGGCATAAATAGTCCACCAGAAACTCTACTTAGTTTCAGCAAGTGTTGGAAATAACAGTAGCAATAGTTTATAAGTAATATCCATTTTCTGTCCTTGTTAAATTATACTAACATATAATTATATTATAATATATGTTATATATAACTAATATAACATATAACTAACATATAATTATATTATAATAATTATCCTTACTTACTTTGCTAGTTAAAGAACCGGTTATCCTCAGATTATTTATTTCAATTCTAATTCCTAAGCAATTCCTGCAAAAATGAATGTGCTTAACTAAAGTAATACAATTATTCATATAAATTACTAGTAATGGAATACTCTGTGTCCAAATAGCATTAATTAAGGTCAACTTGACATTTCAAGCTAATGCAATTAATCTCACTAAATCCTAGGCATATCGAAACATATCAATACACTCTCCTTACATACCCTGTGATTCTACTGCTTTGTGGGTGATTAATTGACTGTTTTTCAAGGCAGTCAAATATATTTTGTGTGTCAAGATGCAAAAAAAAATCATTCCATTACTAAATGTGTTCATCCTCAGTACACTAATATACATGCTTTATGAATATTACATGTTTTATGAAATCATGTAATAAATTAACTATTCCACATCATATTCAAAATACCACATTAGCCTCATCGATTTTTTTTTCCTTTTTCCTCAGAGAGCTTTTAATAATAACAAAAAAATCCAAAATGCCAATATGGGGAAAAACTGTAAATGATTGTACGCCAAGGAATATGCAGTCTGTGAAAAGCAAATGACTAAACCAATTGTGACCTGATTGTGGACGACAGCAACTGCGGGTGAATCATCGTGCTACAGTGATACAGCTGCTGGCTTTACGGATGATGCAGATGGTGGCGACAATGCAGTCGATCATGTAATCATGTAGGTCCATTCTCCAGACACCGTTGTGGGCAGGATGTCTGATTATCTGTCTAAGAAAGGAGACCTAATGTGGTCAAACTCTAAAACAAACGAAGATAACTGTGACCATAATATGATCATAATAGGTCCAATTAACAACAAGGAAAATAAGAAAATATGTATGTGCGGGTCCTGTATTCTTCCTCATTACAAAACAATGTGACCTTTATCGTTCCATCAGTGAGTCGGTAGGCAGCCCAGCCTGTGTTACCATGACACCAGTGTAAACAATGCTGCATCCACGGGTCCTACATCTGTCTCAGGGAACAGAAGGTTAGTCTTTGATGATAACGTAAATACTTATGGGATTATGGGGGTCTTGAGTAGATTGCAGAAACACTGTTTTCGCAATGAACTCGTGGACCCATTGTATTCCAAAGACTCAGTAGTATCCACCCTCAAAATGTCAGGCATCAGAGCATTATTGAAAAGGTTATCCTTCATCATGCTGCCAGACCCTTGGTATACGAAAGGCTTATTGAGAGGACCAGTCAGTCAAACAATGGACAGTTCGCATTGTCATTATATACATACATACAAACACACACAGACGCACATCACTGGATAGACTAATTAGGTATGTTTGGAAGATGTTGTGTAGCTCTCGCTCCTATACATTTGTACCTGGACATTCACAGGAATCTCAGCCTAGTTGTATTTATGCCTAATCAACTCTTTACTTGTACATTGCTTTGGACAAATGTATCTGCTTAATAAATAAATGTGAATGTAAATTCTTTATATCAGATACTGGCATTTTATACTTAACTCTTTTAAATCTGTCTGTCTCTTCAGTAGATTTATGAGAGGACCACTATTGCCTTGTGCCATCTCTGAGTTAATAAAATCTTGTTTTGTTAATGTCTACGTGTTGTGCTGTTGTATCTAGGGATTCGTGTTTCTTCTGCCCGGGTATTGATTAAGATAATCATCTTGACTGAATTTGATAAAACATTCTTTCTGAGATGGCAGAGACCTGGAAAACACATTGACCAAAGCTGTAGGTAGAGTTGCTACCTTATATCGATGAATGAATTTGGGCATCCCGTTTCGAAGAAATGCAATACAGCAACCAACACTATTTGTTCCTTATGTCTTCAGATTGAAAGTGGAAACACTAACTGCTGGTGTAAGTCACTGTGAGGCCTTGCATTCTGTATGTTCTGCTGGATAGCAATGCATTTATAGGTGAAGTAACTCTGGATTATTTCCAAGTTTTCAGTAGAGTTTACAGTACACAGCACCAGTGCCACCATTGATTTGTTTTAACCTTGTTTATCCATAATGTCTCCTTTTTAAAGAGATGATGTGGCTGCTGAGCTGGCAATTTTTTTCACCGATGCGGATGTTTCCTCTGAAGGAGCACTTATCTATCCATAGATCCATTCTTAATAGACGACTATATAATTCTGATCGGTTGGAATTGTGTTTGTTTCTGTGATGTGATAGGCGGATGTATGCTATCAAGCAATATTCCTTATCAACAGTTCATTAAAGTTTCCCTTTTTATTATCGATAATTTTTTTTTGCTGATATATAGTTATATCATCTGGCCCTATCAACTATCAACTAACCCATGACAGACAAATGGAAAAAAAAATTAAGGACTTAGGCTGTTTAAGCGATGCCATGGTGAATGGTATGGCTGGAAGGGAAGATGAGATGCGTGATCTGAGCTTCACCTGATAGTGATGATCCTTCATCTGGAGATTCAATCAGAGGCCATGCCTGGATTCAGAAATAAAATGAAATGAAATTAAAAAAAACAAAATGAAAATAATAAAAAGTAAATAAGACTCTATGAATATGAGGCTAAACGAATCAGAAGCTGCAGATAAGTAGCTAACTTAAGTCGCGTGTGACTTTGCCATTACTTTGGGCGACAAGGTTGACCATGGCCATGAAACACGACGACGATGGAATCGGCAAACACGCTGAGAAAGCGTAGCAGTGATCCATAGCTCTGCCCACTGCCCTGCTCCGATTAACATACCTCCCATACGAATGCGTCCCCCATTTGCCAAGTCTTCGCAGCCCAACACATCCCAAGATTCATTGGGCAAAGGTAGCGCTAAGCGATAGGAAGAGCACTTTGTGACTCAAGAGTAAGGATAGAAGCTGCTGGTAATGCAAATTATAAATTTTCCATAGGCCAGACCCATTTGACAATGTTTTCTGTTTGACCTTTAAAGAACACAGACTACAAAGGCATAGCATTTGCAGACCATGTCCTTTGAAGGATGCAGACCCTGAATTCAGACACAGTAAAAGTGATTAATTGTCATTGCTGACACCATAGCATATAGTGCACAGTAACAAAATGTGTCCCCTACTTTTAACCCATATGTGACATTGCAGTAGGCAGCTAATTCAGTACCTGGGCAGCAGTGCTTGGGGGAGGTATATTGCTCAGGGTACCTCAGTGGTACCTTGCTGGGGGGGGGGGATTTTCGATCGTGAGCAAACTTCCTAACCATTAGGCCACCACTGTTCCAGAGAAACTGTGGTGCCCTCAGGGGGGGCAGACTTACCACAAAGCAGCCACCTTGGGTCCCCAAAAACTAGGGGACCCATGGAGACAGGATTTCCAAAAGTTGCAATATATAATATATATTGTAATATAATTGTAATATAATTTGATCATTTAAATTATAAAAACATGTCTGTCATTTGCATTTTTAGAAACAGTTTTAAGGATAGATAGATAGATAGATAGATAGATAGATAGATAGATAGATAGATAGATAGATAGATAGATAGATAGATA
>JAODUD010000039.1:13829375-13854354 GCA_026784285.1 Stomatorhinus walkeri | reverse complement strand
TATACACAACCCAAACCCCGCCCAAATCACAGGGGAACCAATTGGGTGGACAGCCCAATATTCCCCACCTGGCTACAAAAAGGTAACTCAAATTTTTTTTCTGTTATTGGAAGTACATGTTCAGGTCGAGAACTTCCCATCAGGCGTGACCCATTATCACAGCAAGTGTGGTAGAGCCTCTATATAACATTCATGTACATATGCTAATATATCCGGGAAGACACATAGTACAGTAATTACGGTTAAACTTAAATGAAAATCACATAATATGCCATTTTACACGAACATTGCATCACAATAAGTCACATGGCACTGGGATGGCCTACTTACTAAAAGCTGACATGAGAATAGTAGACGTTTGGCGATTAGGCATCAACAACTCCCGCGGTTCTCACTCTTCAGGCAAGAACTCCAAAATATCTTTTAATGGTTGTCTACAGGGAAAAAAATATATATGCAAAAATCTTTAATCATTAGTAAAAAATTGACTGTTAATAAATATGAAAAGCCGCAAGATTTGCAAATATGAAAGTGCTATACCTGAGGAAATACTAAAACATCTTAGGGACATTTAAATAGTATTTTTGCATAGCTTAGAGGAAAAATTTGGGTGACATGTCCTACTGAAGCAATTTGTTAATGTGCCACTTTAAGACAACTTTATTCATTCCTTGGTATTTTTATAATTTTTTTCTAAGGAAGTTACTTTTAAACCAAAGTTATTGTGCTTCAGATGGGGCTGTCAAGTTTCAAATCCAGGGGAATCGAAAGACAGAGTGGCAACTTTGAGGCAAGTCTAAGGGGAGACGAGGAAATTAAGTGATAAAAAGGAAATAAGTTTTTCACCTAAACAGAGGGACGCAGCTTGTAAACTCTGCATCTCCTGTGCATTTCCATTCTTCGCTCTGCGAATGCAGGGGAGCCGCCAGAGCTCTCTCCGTTCTGGGTGGCTTTGTGCTGCAGACTGCTCCGGAGCATTTTTGGGCCCATTTAATTAGATTTGTAAAAATAATTTTCAGAGTGCTTTATACATTGAAAGCTCTTAGGGGTTAAAATCAGCTGCATATTTCCTTTCAGCATCTTTTCAGCAATAAAGCATAAATTATTTAAAATAGCACGACCTTTTATCTCACACCCTTTGAAGGCAGCAAATTAAAAATGTAAATGGGGAGCTAATTAATATGCAAATGTATTCATTCACAGTTAACAATATGCAATTAAACCTGCAGTGTCTAGAAAGAGCATGAACAAAATTAGTAACTTAATTTATCATTAAAAAATGGAAACGTACACAAAATTTTAATTGACTTTCAAAATGTTTCCACAGTTTTTCATCTGTTCTGATTTCAAATACAGACAATAGATTCCACAGCAAACATACTAATTGAACATATTGCAAAATGTATTTGAAGCACCGGAAGTTAATGTAACATACACTGGCTATGTATGTGACGGTCTGTCTCTTTTCTTTTGGACTTGAAGTGGATGCATAAGTGATTTACTCCTTAATTAATAACTTCCATCAGTGTATTGCTGTAAGTCAGAGGGTTCAAGGCATATTAAAGTTTAAAAGTCTGGAAGTAATTTATTCTTGATAGTGTGTAGATAGGACCGAGATGAAGTAGTGTTTAAGACTGCAGGGGGAACATTCCCAGCATGTAAGAGGTCCAGTATGATAACTTACTGGTGATTGCAGGAGTTCAATACCCTTAAGCGCAGAAAATGGAGTCAGAGCGGATTTCAGCAGAAGGAAGATATGTGTGAGGATGAGCTGCTAATCAAACGGGGCATCTATAGTCTCATTACCCAAGGGCTCTCCCTTCACTCAGCAGGCTGGGGTTGCATTGTCCTCTGTAACACTCCTGTGCTGATATGCTCCATTGGGTGACACTTGGATCACATGTGTTAGCGGTGCAGCTGAGATCTTAACAGTAGGTGGCGTAGTAGTTAAGGAACAGGAATTACGAAGAAAAGCTTGTATAGTTAGCAATGTTGATTACTTTGGATGAAAATTAATAACATCCAGAAAAAGTAGTTTTAAAACAGCACATTCTGCCTTCTTAGATGATTAACATCACTGGTTCTTAGAGAATATAACAAAATGTCCCACATGCGTAGATGGCACCACGGAGGCCCTGATTCAGTCCCATTGAGGGGTGACATTGTGGATGTGACTTACAAACCGTAACATCATGGGTGCAGCCTTCAATCTGCCTTCCACCTTCTTCCATTTCTTTGTCCTCTCTTTTCCCTGTTTTTGTATTATTCTGTCTTAAGGATGTTGTAATGTATCACAACACACCAACGTAAAGCACCTTGGGGCGACTTTGAATGGCTTCTTCTCTTGGTTGCTCCTGTTAGTGATCGCCACAGCGGATCATCTGTTTCCATTTCTTCATGTCGTCTGCATCTTCCTCTTTCACAGCAGCCACCTGCGTGTCCCCTCTCACCACATCCATAAACCTCCTCTTCGGCCTTCCTCTTTCCCTCTTGCCTGGCAGCTCAATCCTCAGCATCCTTCTCCCAAGACACGAGGCATCTCTCCTCTCTACATGTCCAAACCAATGCCATCTCACCACTCTGGCTTTTGTCTCTAAAAAAATCCAATGAACAATATTTGGGTGACTTATGTTCTTTTTTATTGATGATTCATGGTACAGACATCACACTAAGCCTTCATCAGCAAAATGTAAGCCATGCAAGTTTGACCCATTGTTCATTTGAGCAAATCAGTATCATGCTCTGCTATCGTGTGGCATCCCATCCAGAGCATCCCTGTGCTTCCAGGACCCTATATTACATAAGTGGTTGGAAGATGATGGATGAACAATAATTAGGTACAGAGAAGGTTGGTACCAAAAGTGTGATTACAGGCACAAATAATACCCCACATTGCAGCACCTTTTTTCATTGGCTGACCAATGCTACACATTGTAGCATTAAAGATCACATTGTGTATTAAATAAGTAAAAATGTCAGAATGAGCATTACAGAAGGGGTGACAGAGTATGGCAGTTTCATTGACAAGAGTAATTGCCTCTGGTAATCATCTCAGGAAATTCAACTATGCACATCCACAAAACACAATGCAAAACAGTTACATAACTATGCCACAAAAACTCAAAACTCATGTAGTAGGCAGCATGACTGATCAGAGAGTGGAGGTAAAGCTGTTTAGGATAGCTCCTGATGCCGAACTTCAAATTCCTACCCATAGCTGGTCCACAAGAGGCAGACCTCGTTATGGTTGTTAATGTCATGGTCAGTTTTGGACACGGGCCCCAATGTAGGTTTTTAATTAATGTTTGAAATCAGGACGCATTACTGTCTGTTTATAGCTGGAATAGCTGTAATGCTCACTATACAAAGCACAGCATCATCAGCCATATGGCGCTTTTCCACTGGCATACGGGAACCAGACCATACCCAACCCATACCGCATAGACGCTACTTACAGCATGCTTCCAGTTGGCTTTGGTTTCTCCACTGAAGAAGGATCGGCTCAGCAAAGGCATTGCCAGGTTTGGAGAATGACAGGAACATAAAACTGAAGATTATTTACTGCTCGTATGGTTCTGCATCATGATTTACTATGCGCTAATTTGTGCTAGCATGTCTGTGAGAATTGCTGTGCTATACTAGCATCAAATGCTAGTCGGATTAGCATTAGCCTAAGTAAATTTGCATTACGAATCCATTCCATAGCATTCACTAGTATTTTTCTGAGTAGGAGGTGGGGAATAATATAGAATATAGAATATGAATCTTTATCCATATCGATGCAGATCATTGGTATCTTTCAGGAATCAGATGGTTTTGATGCAACCAGTTTGGTTTGGTGACTTTCGGCCCTGCCATGTCAGTGGAGGTACGGCTTGGGTACAGCATGCATGATTTAAGATGGAAAATCGTTTCTTTGAATTATGGCTCGGTTCCTGGTGCCAGCGGAAAAGCGGCAACAAATGTACACTCACGCACTGTGTAACCCTTCTTCAGATTTCCTGAACACTGTCACGTTAACGGGAGGCTAAGCACATGGGGCTGTTACCGCACACTTCCCTTGAGATTTCAGTCAGCGTATTTCATTTCTGTGTTTGTACTGTTCTCCCTCAGTTTGTTCCCAAAGTCCAAGACTTCAGGAGAATTAGGCTCTTTGAATTGCTCCGCACCCCCGTGCCCCTCATTAAATAAATTGTTATTGAAAACTGGACCATGAATATTCACTGCCTCAGTCTGGGGGTGTGAACGTTTAAGAATACAATGAAATTCTCCTGTCTGTAATCCATTCTTACCACACTTATGGATCATATGGCCATTACTGCAAAGAAAACAAGCAATAAAAACCAAGGAAAAAGATACTGTATTATTTCCATTCCCATTCCATTCTGTACTTGCTAGAAATGTGGCAGGAATGTAACTGCAAAGCAAATTCCAAAGGATTCAGGAGTGACATTTACCTTTGTCTGGTTGTTTTGCACACCAAGCGGCATCAGCAAGTAACTAATCGACATTCTTGCAAACAAAAAAATAATAACACAGAGACAACAGAGGTGCAGACAACCACTGCTGTGATGTTTCAGTGTCAGCCATAGGCTGGGAGACCAGCGGGATACATGTAAGAAACGTGGGCTCTTCACTCGCCCAATTGTTCGCTCATTCTTACTATGTTTTTGTCTCTCGTTTATGCTGACATGCCGTATAAGTATAAGACTCAGCTGAGGCAACAGGAGTATAGGATGATGCATACACAAACAACATTTAAGATTTAAGACACTTTCACAGTCCTCAGAAGCAGGTTTTGAAGGCATGTAGAGATAATTGTCTCCATTCTCACTTAAATGAATTATTTCATACAATCTTTATCCTGTGTGTTAAATGATCTACCATATGACAGGATAATCCAAGCTCTCTTTCCGGGGCTATCAATGGCAGGAAAATGCACGTTATAGATAATGCAGGTATTTTTTTTTATCACAATTATAATAATCATAAGGTCTGCCACATTCATTCAACGATGGAGGCAGACAGCTATTTACATAGCGTGATTATTTAAATAAGGGCTCTGCATATTCAACGCTCTATCACAATGGGACAATTTTCGCTTTTTTTGCCTGTTGACCAGACCAAGATATTTCTCATAATTCCCAACAGGCACAGAATGAAGAATGATGTAAAAACATCTGGAGCCATAGTGTACAGAGGAACACTGCAGTTCTTATTCACCACGAAGGAAACCGTTGATACAGCTCACAAAAAAAATGAGGCTGACATGTGACATGTTAAGACGGGTGGCACAGAGTCTCAGCGGTTAGAAGTGCTTCCTCACATCTCCATGGTCGGGGATTGCAATCCTGCCTTTGTGTGTGTGTGTGTGTCTGTGTGTGTGTGATGTTTGTATGTTTTCCTCGTGTTTCATGCCTTTCTTCTAGGTACACTGTTTGGCTCCCACAGTTCAAAGACACGCAGTTAGGCTAATTGGGGTCTCTATTTTGCCTGTAGTGTTTGACTGTATCCATGGAGGACTGGCATCCTGTCCAGTGTGTTCCACACTTTGTACTCAATTCTGCCAGGGACAGGTTCCCTCCGTGACCCTGTATTGAATTAGAGGTAGGAAGATGGATGGATGTTCAAATGATTTCTGCTTCCAGGAAACTTCTCATAGCTTAAAGTGTCAGGGACTGAAGATCAAAGTAGACAGAAGAGGCAGGGGAAACTCGAGTAATGAGGTGTATCCGCAGCCAGTGGGATGGCAGGGACTATGGGGAAGGAAGGCTTTTAGGAGGGAACAGGGACCAGAGTGAGGGAAAGCCTGTCGCAGTAGGATCTGTCACTGGGTGTGCCCCTGTCAGCCGAAATGTTGCTGGTGCGGTTGTAAACTTCCGTGTAGCAAAAAGAAGAAACACATAAATCTTCACAGAGGCAGGAAGGGAGGTTTTCAATGGGAAAGGGGACACTGGACCTGAAGAGGGACCTGAGACCTGAGATTGGGATCTCTGCCTTCCCTTTTAGTATATCTGAGGTGGGTGTGGTGATCTTGATGTGTTTGTAAACTTGATGTGACTTCAGCTGTCTGGGATACAAACCACTTCTTGAGTAGTAACAGTCTCTTTGTGACCTACTGAGCTTAGGATCTCATGCAAGGCCAGTGTGAAGGGAGTGAGCAGTTATCTTCCAGATACATGCATCTGCGAGATCCACGAGAAGGGATGCTATTCCCTCAGTGGTCATTTTGAGAATTTTGTAGTTCAGAAAGGCTTCATTTTACCATGGATAGCCTGAAGAGAACAAGAACAGGTCCTGCACCGGGATGGAGGATGCTGGTGTATTCTGGAAAGATTAAGAATCAGCTTGATATAGTGCGGTACAGTCTTCTGACCCCAAAGATGTGAATGTGGAAGAAAATTTTACTATTGTACTATGCAAGTGTCATAATATGCATGATATATCTACTTACAAAAGGTCCACTCCCTTATATTTGACACATTTAATGGGTGCCTCCCATCATTTATTGAACGATGTCAACACACTCGCTCCAAGTGTGGGTGTTAACACCCTTACAGGAGGTGCCTGAGGCCTGAATTGTCTTGTAGGTATTTTTACAATAGCGTTGCTTGCGCGAACATTATTTTCTTATTTTTTGCACTATTTTAACAGAACTTCTTTGCTAATATAAATGACTTTAAATGTTCCTACAGTAGAATTAACCAATGGAAAGCAGCCTTCAGAATGACGCATCACGCCCCCCAAGGAGGTCCGTGAACTGGAATGGAGAATGACGATCAGCTATAACCTTGACTGAGCCAATGATATTGGTTCTTTCCAGTAACAACATTAATTTATGGTACACAGTCTTACCCTGACAAAACAAAGCATCAGTGTCTCAAGCAGATCTTCTTATGTTTTGGACCAGACGTGTCTATTGAATTGGTGCTGGGAACCTGGCAGACAATGAAATGTTTATGGCACAGTAGGAATCGCTGAGTCTTTATGACAGCCTTCCATTGTTCAGTTTAATCACACTATGGTCCACGACAATCGTTAAGAGTACTTTTTGAATTCAAACACCAGGTAGACAGATGAAACCCATAAAACACAGTAGAATCTATAAATAGTTACAAACAGCCACCTCTAGGGCACTGCTAACCTTGTGATCTCTACTCACCACACACACATTTTGTAAAATACTCATTCTAAATACACCAGCTTTAGTCTAAATGCCTCTCCTTTTAACCAGTGCTTAACAATGCATATTATGCTTATGAAGATAACCATCCCTTTTGAATTAATACACTTTCATATTAATTAGCACCTCCAAGTTTATACATATGTATGTGCTCCTGGTGAGCAACATTAAGTGTTTAATTTTTTTCACTAAAAATTTCCTTGATCTAAACATTAATTCATGCAGATTTTCTGGAAGAAAAAAAAAGAATAGAAGAAAAAAAAACATTGATGGCCATAGTATAAACCATGTTTAAATGGTTTAGGGTCTGCCTGAACTCACTTACATGTGATTTATTAGCAGGACTTTCAGTCTAGAGATATATCAATATATTCCTTCCTTCCTGTACTTCTGGGATATACTTTAACTGGGTTATCGTAAGATTTTACAATCAAACCTCGTCAAAAAACTTTTGAAACTATTTTTCACTGGGTAGATTTCTCGTTACACAAATTTCTCTACTAATAGCACTAATAATTTAAATCAAGGGAGGATGTTCAAGATTATGAACATTAGATAGCAAATATTTCCTGCTCAGCCAGCATAATGTAGTTACACCTAAATTTCCCCAAGGAGATAAATAAAGTTTATACTTCTGCAAAGTGGTATTTATAAGTATATAAATGTCAGACTTAAAAGAGACCACATTTACAAATTTGAATCCCAGAAAAGAACTTTGTATCCTTAAGCAATTGACTTACCTTATCTTCACTTCTATGTAAAAAATAATAGTGCTAAGCTGTAATCTTTACACTGGATAAAATCTATGTCTAGATAAAAGTGTATGGTAAGCAACAACAGAAATGTAAAACATTGCAATTCTAATTAATGAAGTTTAGATGGAAAATTCAAGAAATTTTTATTCTACCCATACATATTTATGAGAAACTTTATAAATGAGCGTTTCATATATCTTTCAACCTTCATTTCTTATTTAAAAGCTAATGGTGGGATATCATCTCCACCCAGTCTCCTCTTTATAATGTCCAAAAGAGGGATCGACGTCTACACGGCTGCCTACCTGCATAGGCCTAGCTACATGCATACTCCAAACATTAGCCCCACAGTACCTTAATTCAAAATAAATATTAAAGGATGCCCTTAATTCATAAGGTCTACATTTATACTTATTATGGTCCGTGGCTCACTGAGTTAGGAATCTGTGCCCATCTCCCGAAGGTCTTGGGTTCAAATCCTGTGATTGCCTCAGTAATCAAGTGAAGAAGGGCCTGAAACTAAAAATGCTTCAGGGACTCTATCTGACTTTGCTCTTTGATCAGCACTAGTAAGTGACTTTAAGCAAAAGCGTTCGCTAAGTAATTTAAAGTAAAATGAACGATAGCAAAGATCACAATCAAGGATACACATAAATGGAGCACAAATATGCATTTCAACATATAAAGGGATACACACAGAAATGTGTCCTTAACTTATGCGCATTTGCAGTCTCACGACAAGATATTGCCGAGCGTATTCCATTAAACTTCCATACCAGTTATGTGGATTCCTGATTATAATGTTATATGATTATCATATGTTGTATGATCCATCCATCTTCCAAATGCAAATTCTTGTTAGGGTCACAGGGACTATGCAATTTGCAGAATGATAATATAACTATGGAGTGGCTTGCCAGCTCAGTAAGATTCACTGTTGCCTTACACATGCACAGCTGGAGGTATATTTCCTGTCTTCAGCGCTGTGCATGTGGATTTTGCATGTTATCTGCATGTTTTCATGTTTTTCCACCAGGTACATGAGTTTCCACCTGCAATTCAATAATATGTATTTGATATCTCTAAAAGGCACATTGTGTGTGATTGTGTGATTGTGTGTGCCTTGGAATGGGCTGATTTCCCCTCTTCACCCCAACCCAGCAGTGGGTAAGCAATAAGGGATGGAATGTCATTATGGTGTATGATTGTGGATGTCGGGATTGTCATCAACATCCAATGTGCACAGTGATCACCTCCTTAGCGGCAAATCACTAATCTCCGTGTGTAGACACACTAAACAAAGTATGATCAATAGTGCATATTTTTACTGTTCTCAGTCCTATTGAGTTTTCATATTCAACTTTTTCAGAACTATTTTCAGGCTGGGACTCAGAGGAGACAGCTGGATGATGCAAATGAATGTCCGCTTTCCTGTTTTACACTGTTTTTTATGGTTGATACAGGATACACGAGGAATTATTCATAAGCTTCCACTTCCTCTGGGCATGTGAAATCCAATATTTCAATATCAAATAGTCAGATAAAAGAAAGTGAAGCCAAGGAGGCGTAAACTACATCGTATTTGAGAGGGCTCACTTTACTAAATAGGCCTGGGAAATTCACAGTGGGGACTTCTGAGGATCTTGTATGCATCATATAATAATCATTAAAATGAAGACGCAACTCATCTCTATTAAGTGTCCCTACGGGTATAGTGTCACTATCTAAAATATTCTATGAAGTGTGCCGATCGCGTGTAAACAGGGTGAGGGAATAGCAGTACATTCTTTCCTTTTGGTCAAAAACCAGATTTCAGGGGTTCAAGCTTTTAAGTTTAGTCATCATTCCTTGCTATCTTTTATTTTTTAAGTACAAAGTAATACATTAACGACGAACAGCAAATCTGAAAAGTAACCTATTTTATAACTCAGAATATGCAGAATGGGGTGATATTTGAGTGTCTGGCTCTGCCATTTACATTAACTCAGCGAGGAGCAACACATTTTAAATTGTTCCTCTTATCTCCGGGTCTGTACCATCTATTCATATAATAATGTGAATTTGATGATTATTTACAATACCGCTAAGCATGCAGTCAATACTCCATTTTCAAACCGCTAAACAAAACGAGTTTGGGTTTCGTTTTCCTCTCTTGTAGAGCTGTTAAAATAGAAGGATAAACTTTTCGTTTGACCATTGTATTTCTCTATTACTTATTGATGTGTCTCTTATGTAGTATACTGTACTTCACATGCAAACGAAAGCTGCTTTTTCGCTTTCATGAGCCCTGAGTTCATTTCTGAGTTATTCGAGAGGAAAATAAACCTAATTCCACACGCAAGATGAAGATAACTATGAAACAAACCAAAATTATTATTTTTTAATCCAATTTTTAAACAAAACGACAATGTTTATCGTAACAAAAGCTCGTAAGCTATACTTAGTTTCTCATAATTTATACCTATCGCCTAAGGACTACAAATACCAAAAAGCCACGGCAACCGGAAGTTCACCCAGAATGCTCGACCAATCAGCTGCACCAGTATCTTTGGCTGTTGAACTGGAGTTCCTGGTTGGGGGAGAGTGCGGGAATATTCGAGCGACCAGCTCATCGGGAATAACTTTACGAAAACGAGTTATATTTCCGTTCGTGTTCCTGTAAGACTGAGGTATACTTCTGCTTCTCGATGTTAACTAGACCAAACAAGACGCAGTAAGACAGAAAAGCTCACCGTGTAGTTCAGGATATCCGGACATACAAAATTAGTAGGCGTTTAGCTAGTTAGCTGGCAACTTCAGTCTAGGCCGCGCGCTCCGCCACTGGCTAGCTCGAGCGAGTTAGCCGGGCGGACAGGGTGCTAGTAAGAAATTAATAATAATTAATTCCATAGTAAATGAAACTTACGGTTGTCTTTTTCTTGCTAGCTGGCTACGAAGCAGAAAAATGTCTTGTAGCTAGATCCGGAAATGAATTGGGGAAAAATATACGTTGCACAGTGTGTTCATATAAATAAGTGATTTATTTCTGCGGACCTACCAAATGACAGTAAATCAGCGATTAATTCAGAAACGTCTTCATCCAGAATCGCGGGTTGCTTTGTTTATTGTCATTTGTATTATCCTCTGTAAGAGTAAATAAATAAGGAAAATTTAAAAGCTGGGCTGAAGTTGTCGAATAACCACCCCTCTCCTCTTCAGCATTATCATGGCCCCAAAGGCTGCGCCGAAGAGAAAAGCTCCAGCGAAGAGAGCCCTGGCGGAATCCTTTCCTGCGGGGGAGATCCTGACTGACACAGTGAAGAAATCCTGGGTGCTTGGTACTCCCATAGGTCAAGGCGGATTTGGCATGCTGTACTTGGGTAAGGGAAGCCTCATCGCGGTTTCACCATGACATTTTTGTAAAGGTTTCCAGACAGAGACTTCAGGCAAAGTATTGCTCTAATGGTCATTAACCCTGGTTCTGGTGGGTTGTAGTGTACACTGTGTGTGTATGCACACACAAAATTTTATATATATATATATATATATATATATAGATATTTGTTCTTAAACTAAAATTTTGTGTTCATTTTCAGTATGATTGGTCTGGGTTGGGCTGCAATATATTATGCTTTCTTGTTTCTTGGGGCCTAAAATCTTTAGTGGTGTCCGTTTTGGTATTGGCCTAGGATCACAACACCTGATGACAATCAGTATATGTGCACTAGTAGACTGAGAACCTGCAAACGCTGCAGTACACCAGGAGCAGTGTAAATCCCCAGACTCGTATAGAATCATAATCGTAAAGAAATGCGGAAGCTTTTGTTTACACTGGAATCAGATTAATACACACCTGTTACACCTGTCTTATTTTTTAGCTGGTGAAGGTGATGTCAAAGCTGTTGGAGCGGATGCTGGTTATGTTATCAAAGTGGTAAGGTGGCATTCATTTATATGTAAACCTACCAGAGTTTTGTTTTGTTTTTTAAGATGTAAACAAAGGCGAGAGTAAGAAAACTGGCTTTTAGTTTCGCTAATTTCTAGGAAGTGTCCTGTCTTAAGTTGTCAGATTCCCAAATCATTGCTGTTGCTGTGAGCAGGAACCTAGTGAAAATGGGCCACTCTTCTCGGAGCTGAAGTTCTACATGCGTGCTGCCAAGCCTGAACTAAGTAAGCCCACTAGTCCCCCGCCACTGACTTGGACTGTTGTACTGCACCGAGAATAAAACATCTGTTATAAAATGTAAATAGCTGGCTGTTCTTAGGCTGGTGCTCCTCAGCTGCAAAGCCTCTGTAACAAGGCACCCATGGCTGTCCTGTGAGACTCACTGTCGAAATTTTGCTTTTCATATATTAAAATCCCAATTTCTGTCTCCCTTGGCAATTAAATGTTATATTGCCAAGGGATGTTCATATTTTATTCATTAGAAATGTAATGTTTGCAAACATTTTGTTCCTCCAGTAGCTTTGCTCACAGCCAATTGCAGTGTTGCCTCTGTGGGATTTGCGTATTACGTTGGACACCAACGCATTTCACCAAGTTTATTTTGCATAATTTGTTTAATATGAGTACCTCCATCTGAAGCTTTATTTATCGTTAGTTTGTCAAACGGTTTGTGTGTCGGGGTCCTTAGCGTGCAATAAAATGTCCTCATGTTAATTCAGGTAATTGAAGTGATTGTCTTTTTATAGAGTTGGCGAGCTGTACTTTAATGTGAGATTTAAATGAATTTTTTTGTCTTTGTTGTAGTCCAGGGGTGGATGAAGGCTCACAAGCTGAAGTACTTAGGAGTGCCCAGATACTGGGGATCAGGCCTTCACCAGAAGGGAACGAAGAGGTTAATTTTTGGCTTATTGAGGAGTACTAATACGATTTAGCTTGATAGATTTGGGGTGTAATATATTGAATCCAACCTTGAAAAACTGCCCTTGTGAATATTATGGGAATTTATTAAAGTATACATGTACAAATATAGACGGTTAATATCTTTAAATGTCACTCAACATGCTTCCCCCAGTTATCGGTTTATGGTTATGGATCGCTTTGGAAAGGATCTTCAGAAAATCTTTGAAGAGAATGGCAAGAAATTCCCAAGGAAGCTGGTTCTGCAGCTTGGACTGAGGCTTGTGAGTAGGAGAGGGCCAGAGACTGTAGTTCTATATGTATGGCACATTCTGAGAGATTGCCCTCTGTCATAGTTCGTTTTGAGAGCTATGTTAGGAATAAAGAAATGTTTAGTCTGTTTTTGTATATGCATGCATGCATGTGTATATGAAATGTGTGTATTTGTATGCACACGTATGTATATTTCTGTATGTAATGTATGTGCAACTAGTTTCAAATCATATTAGGAGACCTTTGGAGGTGGTTGTGAGTAAAGTCTTCCACTCTCTTTTTCAGATTGATATTCTTGAATACATTCATGAACATGAGTATGTGCACGCTGACATCAAAGCCTCCAATCTACTTGTTTCCCACAAGAACCCCAACCAGGTCAGGCTAAATGACAGTAAATGAAACTCTTAACAGTCTTAACTTCATATTTTGAAATTTAAAGTTACTTTTTATATTATTGGTAGACGGAATATGTCAAATATAGTATATATACAATTGTTTATATAGTTTGCCCTTTCCCTAAAAAAGTGATAAAGATTGTGTTCGGTGTGGTATTTGAAGCAAATGTGCCGTCGAGAAGGAGTATATTGTTGATCTCCTGCTTTTGAATTGCACTTTGTAAATGACATTTATTTTATTAATACCTTTGCCCTCCATCCTGTCAGAGGAGGCATGAAAGCGAGTATGCGTGTGTTTCCATCATTTTCCTTCTCTTCTATGTACTGAGAGGTTTACTTGGTGGACTACGGGCTGGCCTACAGATACTCTCCTGAAGGCGTCCCGAAGGAGTACAAGGCAGATCCAAAAAGGTGTCATGATGGGACCATTGAATTCACCAGCATTGATGCACACAATGGAGCGTGTAAGTCATGCTTTCATATGTTTTCACGTTTTTGTCACTATACAGTTAACTGAAAGTTTTGATGCATGTGTGTTTGTGTAAAATGTTGGGAATTGTGTAATAGTTCGTTAAAGCCCCTGTTGAAACTGTAATTTGTTTTCGTTTATCTTCCTGCTGTTTTGGCATGCCTAGCACCTTGTGTTTTGTGGCAAGCATGTGCACACTGGCCAGTTAAGCACTTCCCAGTGTGTCTTTGTAGCCCCCTCCCGGAGAGGTGACCTGGAGATCCTGGCATACTGCATGTTGCAGTGGCTCTGTGGACGCCTCCCATGGGAAGACAATCTTAAAGACCCCCTCTACGTCCAGAATTCCAAAATGAAGTGAGTTGTTCTCATTATGATGCAGCCCCGGGGTCACAAGCCCAGCTTAATTACCATCTTGCCTGTTCTGTATGGACAGATTGATATCCATAACTCATCATATGATACAGAATCCGTGCCCCAGTCTGAACCTGCATGCTTAGCCAATGCTTCTCCGTTGTTGTATGAATGCTTCTCATTTTCCGAGGTACTTTGTGTGACTCCTACGCATGGCCTGTCAGACTGCTCCCCCCCCCCCCAACAATACCTCTGTCTGTCTCGTGCACTCTGAATAATCACTCTGAATAATCACGGGCAGGAGGGCGTGAACCACTGAGGTCGTTTGATGTTCTGTGTCTTGAGAAAGTTCGTCTGGAGATTATGACTCCTGAAATTCCTCTCAGGTGCAGAGAGAACATCAGAGAGGTGATGTCAAAGTGCTTCCCCTCTGACGGCGTGCCAGGTGAGATTAATGTAGCCTCACGTGACAAGTGTGCAACGGGCGTTGTGCATTCCATCAGCATCCCTCTGTGTCCATTTCCATGGCTTTGTCTGGCTATATCTGCTATAAAAAATAATCAAGATTAGTAAAGGTTTTTGCCAGTCTTTCCTACCTCTATCACACACAGCAGGAATTAAATTTATATAAATGCATTTAACCATCTCAGTTCTAAATGCTAAATAACCCCGGTCAGATAACTGAACTCTGAGGATTGTTTATAATGTTAGAACAACTGAGTATCCTTCTGTGTACATTTCTGTGCCATTTATAGACTACTTTTAGTCATAGTACAGTGTTTCCCCTACCATTATATTGGGGGGGGGGGGGTGCCCCTCCTCCCCTTGATGGTCAAGCTAATTTTATTTAGTTTAATTTCTATGTAGCGCCAGATCACAACAGAAATCATTTTTAAGGTTATCTTTCCTGTAGAACAGGTCTATACATTGTCCTTTTATTAAACTAAATAGCCTTATTTATCTTATTTACACAACAGCTTGTCATTTTTGTCTCTACACGGTCGCTGCTCTGTATTGCGCATGGTGGAGTTTCGCCCCGATGCGCGCGCATATACACATGCGCACACACAGGTGAGCACACTCCTATCAGCGAACAGAGCGCGCAACTGAAAATATGTCGCGTCAACTGCCTGAAAAGCAAACATCTACTTTTTTCAAACGCTCCCAGGGTGTTGAAAATAGCAACACTCGCTAAACTAGTGGCAACACTAAAAAGAAATGCTCAAAAGCTGTAAACCTAGGGGAAACACTGTAGTATTTCTTTTTTTTTTAAATGGTAGCCTTACTTTTTTTCGGTATTATGGAATATGCAGTCAGTTTAAACCATGGTTTTTCTATGATGTAGTTACCCCAGCATACCTGACATTGGCACACACGTTATAGCTAGACCTGAAACTATCTGTTCTTAAAAGCAGGGATAGTCCTCTGGATCAGTATAGGTTAAATGGAACACTCTGTTCCAAACATTCACAAGTTTTTATGGTAGTTTTTTCTGCCATGTCTGTGCACTTCAGCTTAAACTTTTTTTAATGATCAGTGGCTGAATTTAGTTCCCTTAATAATTGATGCTTTATTGCTCTCAATGGGGTAATTCTCTTTATGTAACCCCCAACTTGCTTTCTGTAGCGAGAGCAAACTGGCTGTAGCGGCACCCAGGGAGCTGGGGGTTAAGGGCCTTGCTCCAGGACCCACAGACATGCTGAGGTCGGGCTTAAACCGGCGAACTTCTGATCACAGGCGCAGAGGCTTAGCGCACCAAGCCACACCCTGCCCCCTTAAAACAGATGTGGTTCTTAGTCCCCTTCGAACCTGTGACCGGCAGGTTTTCAGTACTTCCATCACATAGCCCACTGAGCTATGCAGTGGTCCTTGTGCACTTGCTTGCTTGGAAACACATTGTCTTGTGATTTAAAGGTGTTCTTAAAGATTGCACTCTCATTGTGTACAATACCTATAACTGTCATCTAATGAGTGAGAGAGCTAAATTATAGTAATAGTTAAAGTAGTACTTGAACCCTTTCATTTTTTGTTGTAAGACCCGATTAGGCTCACTGCATTGGGTCTTTTATAATAAAAAATGCTTTGTCGAGTCCGTCCCCACAGACGCGGAGGTACCAAGCGGACACGCAAGGCTGTTGAAAACACCTGCGGCTGCAAAAAGGCACTGTGTTCTGCGTGCTTTCGGCCTGAGAGGCACTTGAACTGACGCGCACCTCGAGCACAAAGCCTGTTCTTTCTGCAATTAGCACAAACCTGTTGATTGAAGGATAATGAGTGATAATTCATTAACACTGTTAATTTTGCACAAAACTTTTCACTTAAACCATTTTTTTCCAGTTTGCCAGACTTTTATACGTTTTCATTTGTGTTAAAGTGGGGAGCGGGATTTAATTAATGTTCGCGATCTCCCTGCCAGTGTCGGAGAGGTTGCTTTTGAGAAGCTAATGTAGCGTTCCTGGTTCCGGATTTTTCTTTTATTAACTCTCAGTTTGTTTTTGCATTAAATCAGAGTGCTGTTTTAAAATGTTGCTGTCCCCCTGCTCTTGAGTTTGGGTGTACGTGAACCAGAACTCGCATCAATTCTGAAAGGTTGCCATTGTTAGTGATGTGGTTCATATGTTTTGGGGATCTTATCTCTCTTGATTGCGTCAGGTTTTTTGTTTATTTAGATGGAGGTAATTCAAAGGAATGGTGTACTACTAGATCATTATGAATGGATCCAGTGCTTGTACACGCATACACACACACACATACATATTCAGTATCTATATCTCGGTGGAGACATCCCATTCAATTATATGGGCATAGTCCAAAATCTAACTATGTCAACCATAATCCCTACTCGGCCCTAAACTTAATCATAAGTAACTAAACAAACTACAAAACTTTTGGCATTTTTAGTTTTTTGATTGCATTCACAGATTTCTATAAAATTTAGTTCCTATACACACACACACACACCCCCATTGTTTGGTTTTGCAGAATGTTTGTGATTACATCTGATTTAATTACAGAGTTGTAATTTAATTTGGTAAATTGGTGACATGTCAGTGTTCTCCCAGAATTGAAACAGTCAGGGGGCTCAGGCAGTGATCTGGGTCACACCAGATACCCATTTTGAGTTCTTTGCATGCTTTGCTACTGTCAGATGAGATGGTGAAGTTCATGGAGGAGGTGAAGTCTCTCGGCTACACAGACAAACCAAACTACCAAAAGTTCCGTAGCATCCTGCAGGGAGGGCTCAAGTCCATAGGGGCTTCTGACGACGACAAGCTGGACTTCGCTTCTGTGGACGTCAAACCCGGCCGGACTCTCAAGGTCTCATCTCCGCACTACTGGAAGGGTGTAGCTTGTGTTCTGCAGATGGGTTTACTGTGCCGTTTCCTTAGCTGTCATTTGGAAAAAAGAGTTGGCATTTCCAACTGATGTTTCGTAATGTCATATATGCTTTCATATGGTTAATTTGAGAAGTTTTGTCTCAGCCTTTTCTGTTAATGATGAACAACCTGTGAAATATCCTTAAATATTGGGGGTGTGTGATTGTTTCATCATGTGTTTGTCGTATCATTGATTTTGTGTTAATTGCAGAAAGCACCGACGAAAAGGAAAAGGGCAGAGGAAAAGTTGGAGCCTGAACCTGAAACTGAAGCGGATATAATCCCCAGCAAGAAGGCGGCCCCCATAAAGAGGAAAGGTGAGGCGCTGTTCGTCGGTGGAGTGATACGGCCTGGGTTTTCGTCTGGGCAGCGTGACCTCATGTGCTGTCTGTGTCCCTTAGCAGAGGTCAATGGCGTGAAGAAGGCCACCCCGAAGAAGAAGCTGGTGGAGATGGGCACCCAGACGTCCCCCAACCCAGTGAACGTGAAGAGGGGCCGAGGCAGACCCAAGAAGACTGCCTGAGCTGGGCTTGGCTGTCAGCCCTAAGCACTAGAGAGCCTTAGGCCTGCTTTCTTTTCCCTTGTGATCTCTCTATCCACACTGTTTTGGGACTGGTGTGCTGTTGCTATAGGTTCTTACCCCTACCCACATTCCTCTGTCTTTATTGACATTTTTATTTGGTTGCTTCACACTGGTTTTAAGATCCCCGCGATGAGCGGATGCTTACACCGTGTCTCCCTCCACCCCTGCGTTCTGTGTTCCCCTCTCATTCCTCTGCCACGTGTGCCTTTACTTTCTCATGTGAAAGCACTCAATAACTCGCAAGTTCTCTTTCTCGGGAGGGACTGGGTTTTGTGCAGCATAATATGTGCAGTGCTGGATTTGTTGCCAAACGTAGCACTTCCTTGCCAGTCACGTGAGCGATTAGTTTAACCCTTCATATGCTTCATGGCACTATAACTCCAAAATGATTCAAATATGTTCAGACTTTAGCTTTGCTTCTGATTTTAACTGGTGGTTTCTGTTCTGGTTTGAATCAGGGCTTACTAGCTACTGACTTAGTGGCTCTTGTTACTGTTTGACGCCTGCATTAGATGGCACACGCTGCCTGAGTCCTTGTTTGGGAATGAGGGCTGTGGTCTCCTGGCTATGGTGTGTGTAGCACAGCCACAGTCCCATTGCTATGGTTTCCAAATCCAGTCTCAAAAAAGGTGTTTTCTGATTCGATGGTGAATGAGGCGAAAACAGAAACTAACAAAGTTCCACCCCCAATTCATGCACTGTAGTGGTGAAGTCTGAGTACTAGTACTCTTTGTTTTGGTTGATAGGTGTGGTGCGTTTATTGAAGTTGTACATTTCATTTAAATGTTTCCTTTGGAATAAAAATAACATTCTTTTTAATACCTGCTTTGCTTTATGATCACCAGATCTGGCATAGTGTGTGAAATATTCTTTCATTCAAATATTCTTTCAACTTGCTGGTGCTCTGCTGTAAACATTTGTTCTCAATGTATTTCATTATCTATGTCCATTATGGTGTGATTCACATGTCAGATCTCCTGACGTGTGTGTGTGTGTGTGTGTGACAGGAGAATCCAGGCCTAATTTTTCTTAGTGGCAATGCAACATTCTTTCTTCCCTGATCTCTGGCATGGCTGTGTGATTACATTCTAATGTAATTTAAATAAGAATTAAAAAAATAATGTCCAGCTTTTATTTCTTATTATAAAACTTGCTAGGTATAATAAACTAATTTTAGTTGAATTTCAACTGATTTGTTCCTTGCATAAAAAAAGCTTTCTTCTCACTTAACTGCTACAACGTCCTAGGTCTTGTGTGCCTTGTTTTAAACATGGAGCTTTGCTAATAAAAGTTCAAAAATGCATGCAAAGTTAATAACAGGCCACAGTGGTGTGAAATCTGTATTATAGCGCCTTTGCCTTTCCTGCATATTCCCTGTAGTGCTCTGGCTGGCTTTTTCCTTGTCAATGACACGTTTGAGTAAAATCAATTCCATTAATGCAATTAACATTGACATTACTAATGGAACAACAAACACTGCCATTGCCAATTTAATGGGGTAGCAGCAGTCAGCCCTATAGAGCAGATTGTAATTGAAAGTAATTGTTCCCTCCAGAGAGTTTAAATCCTTAAAGGTTTAAGGGCTGAACCGATGTCAGTGCTAAGGCAGCTTAGGACAAAATAGCTTTCAATTTACATCCAATCTTTCAGGGGCATTTTACAGACCTAATTACTCCTGATATATGCACGTCTTTGTCAAGTCACTGTGCTTGGAATATGGCTAATGTATACCTTTCACTGGGGACTTTCGGGTTATCAGCCATTTCAGCCGTGACACTAATTTTAGGTCCTTTATCATTTTTTCTTCTCGTTTTCCATTTACTTCTGACTTTCTGAATTGCCGGGGGGTGGGGTGGATGGGGGGTGGAGGTGCTCCACCAGATGTATAGCCTTTCAAACTCACCTTTCCCCCGTAGTTTAGGTAAAAGATATACATCTCTTTTTTTCAGCTCTCACACATCTGTGAGTGTATTTGTGTGTAAATATCGGATGAGCGGCTGCCTAGACACGCGCTCTTATCAGTATTGTGTTCGCATTTCCCCCGTTGTCCTGCTGTTTCTAATCTGCAGCCACAGCTGTGAACAAAACTGGACAAGCGTTTATTGTCGCGGCAGGGGGGTGGCGCTCGACAAGGAGTCGCTTCGTGCAGACGCTACCCGCAATTTTCCGAGCCTCGTCGCAATCCAGATACGGTGCGGGGAGGGGCTGAGATTAGAGGTCCTTGCCGCGTACTCTTCTGCGTCCTGGTCTGCAGTGGGCAGCCTCTAGCTGGCCTCGTCAACGGTGTTGACATCACGTGTGCAAAGAAAATAAACTGCATTAATGAGCGCGGTGATAAAACAGATGGCCAAACTCAGAGCAATAATAGGGTGGTGGGGGGGGTATAATCAGGCGCTGACAAGGATGACCTGTTGCCAGAAGCTTCTTCAACTTATTGTACCATGTGTAAATTATGTAACAGTGATGTAATTTATTCCATATTTTGCATTTATAAATAGCACCATCATAACTGCTGTACTGTGTTGGGTTGCATATTGTTTAAGTACTCCTGCCATTAGGACAGAGCAATATGCATTGCATAAGCACCCATGCCCTTTTTATTCTGGGCAGTTTACATTTATATTTATGTAACATATGCTTTTGTCCAAAGCAACATACAAGTGCAGATTATAGAGCAGGGACAGCTTGTGTCCCTGGACAGCTGGGGTTAAGGGCCTTGCTCGGGGTCCCAGCCGTGAAATGATCATGCTGCCAGTCATGAAATCAGAGCTCACAGTACCCTGGCACACAGGTGTGGGTGGATTTTTATTCCCCTGGGCTAGATACAACCCTGGGTTATATTCCAGTTAGGGTTGCATGGAGGGATTATTTTTAAATTTTATTTTATTGTTCAATAGTTTATGCTGGGAAAATGAAGTTTACCTTTGTCAAAATTCAGGGGATTACATAATATAAAGTAATTCCTGCCGATCAACCAAGTCACACTGAGCATTAACATAAATTTCCTCAAAAAGCCGTGGGGTGGCATTTGAGCTCAGCGGGTGGCACTGTTGCCCCACCTCCCGGTTGAAGGTTCAAATCCTGTTCTCTGTGTACGGATCATATTCTCTCTGTGTTGTATGAGTGTCTTCTTGCAGTCCAGAGACCTCCAGTTTGAAGAAGCAGTGTGTCTAATTTACCTGTAGTGTGTACCTTGGGATGGGCTCGTGTTCCTTCTGTGATCTTCCCCCGTGCCTCATGTGACTAGGAATGGGCTCCAGGCTTCCATGACCCTACATGGCTCCAGAGGATGGATATATTGGAAAGGAAATATGAGTATTGAGATACAAATAAACCACCATTCAAATAATTGTTTATTGGGTAACACTTTGCATAAGCTGCATATTAGTAATGCATTCATAGAACATCCATAAGCAACATGGCAATGTACCTTAACATTCTTACATACCTTAACATACATTATAAACATACAATTATAATGTTTGTTATTAATGTATACTACAGCTGTAAAATTATGTTAGGGTGTTAATGTATATTTACATGCTGCTTATGAATGGTCTATGAATACATTATGAATGTGCGCTAAATAACGGCACTGTGTACTTGCAGTTAATTTAAAGCATTACTGTTTATTGCTTATTGTTTGAAATCTTGCTTCTGTTCAGGTCTCTCCTGTGTCAGCTTGGTGCCAAATTAAGCAGGAACCTCTTTGAAATGGTAAATAAGCTTGGTGTTAAGCTTGGAGCGTCTCCTGTGTGATACGTTTTCTGTTCATGCCCACCTCAGCCATGGGAGACCCTGTGATGCACTATAATTTCATCCAGGCTCTGTTCGTTGGGGACCCTTCCTATCATGTCATTGGTCAGGAGTGTATGTAAATAACAATCCCCCCTGTCTGGGAACTGAAGTTAATTTTGGTCTCTGTCCTGCACAAAGTCAGACCCTGAACCCCGGAGCCAAAGTAGGACAAAGCAGTGCAGGCCATCTTGTGCTTTGACACCCGATCGGATAACAAATCACACTACACGTATAATCCAGGCAAGTGCTAGCGCACACGACAGGATTGAGGTTAAACATTCAATGAGCACACGCACTGTAACCTGGGTTACGCATAAAGGGAAAATAATAATTTTGCAGTGTCTACTGGTACATTTTAAATTAATGACAGCATGGAAGGGCCTGTTCCTGTTGATACCAAAATTGCGATATCAATTCTCAATGGTCTCCATCCTGTTCATGCTATATCCTGTATAATGCAAAGCACACAGAAAGTGTTGCTCGAGTCATCACTGCTCCACAGACTATCTCATCGTTAAATCTGTGATCTGAATTACATCTTGCCCTGCTCATTGTGTATATATATATATATATGTTTCGTCATTACTGACACCTTAATTTGAAAGATTTTTTTTTGTTTTATCTTTTATCCATTTCTGCATAAAGAGTGTTTGCAGTACCCATATATTTTCCGATTAATAAAAATTTAATACACATTGTTCATTTACTCAAGTTTTATACATAGTTTATATTTAACCCATATAAAATTATTTACAATTTCCCAGCCTGAAGTGTGATGCATATTTTTCTTGTCCTTTTACTTTTTGGACTGTCATGAAGACATTTATCCAAGGGAATTTTAAACTTTTAATAGAAGCTTGCTTTTAAAATGACACAGGCTCTTAGCTCCTGCAGATACCCAGGGACTCTTAGAAATATTTATCCGTGAAGCAGCGATCGTGTGTGGGTGTTCTCCTGGAGGGCGCCTGCAGACTGCCCTGGAGGAGGCCATCTCAGCGGGGTTCATACCCCTCCTTCCAGAACCACCCCGCCTGATGAGCTTCTTTTGTGTCTCTGGTTCTGAAACTTGTCACATGAGAGCGCCGCTGACGAAGGGCCGCCCCCGCTCCTACCACCAGCAGGATTTTAACTCTGCGAGCCAGGGGAGATGTGTCAACTTTATCGAGTCTTTGGTCTACTTCTTAATTGATGCTTTCACATTCTGTAGGTGGCTTGTGTAGACACTCGTCATGCGCGAAAAAATAACACCGTCGCTCTCTGTATGCAGACTTTTTTTTTTTTCTTTTTTAAAGGGCTCTCCAGGGGCTTGTTCGGGCAAGAAACTCTCCCTGAACCCAGGCAGGGTCTATGCATCTCGGATCTCAGTCCAAGTCTGGACCGTGTGGCGTGCTAATTGTCACATGGAGCCTGCTGCTGGCTGAAGAAATTGGGGCCGTTGCACCAAGAAAGGCAGGAGTTAAGGCTGTTTTCACACCGGTGGGCTGGGCAGAACCAAGGCAGAACTGTCTGGGGTACTGTTTGCGAGTGTGAACCTGCACCAGTGTCTGGTGAAATCTGATGATGAAGGTAGTGATGAGATAAAGCAAAGCTCTGACCTGAAATGATTATTCATATAGTCCCACGTATCTCCATATGGAACAAACAAACAACAAACGACATTTGTGAGCAAGATTTATGATGATCAACTAAATGGCAAGTGGCCTCACTAGTGCATTCCCTCCCCTTATGTCAATTCAGGGACCGTTCTGAGGTCTAAGGATATGTTGGGCTTAGCCCACACATTGGCAGAGATCATAGCACCACCCAAGAGGTGGACTTGATTTCCAAAGTGGTAGACCCAGCTACGCAGGTATAGAATATTTTGGATTGCCAAAAACAAAGCAATGTTCCATCTTGGACAGTTGAGGATGGCCCAGGTGCTCACAAAATGCCTTGAAAAAGATGGTGATGGGGTAACAAACCTCAGCATTATGTCCCGGAATGGTTCGACAGTTAAAACAAAAAAAGAGTGTATCCTCCCATGTGTTTTTCAGCTCCCCGTTAGAGTACGCGTGGTTCGGCTGACCTGTCAGGACTGTGCAAGCCACTAGCTGCGGCAGGGAGAGATCCTTTGCTCTCCAAATTGGCGCTTAGCTCTCCTCCGCGGCGCGGTGGAATTGACGGGGAGGTGAAAGCACTTGTCATCGTCTGCCACCTTCCTGGTAGGTGTGGGGTTTGTTGCAGCCGAGTCTGACACAGAATTGTCAGAGGCAGTGTTCTACAAATCTCCGGTAGTTCTACAAATCTCCGGGAGCACACTGAAAGGTGTCTTCAGCATGCTCTGTGTTAACGGCCAAATCGGCTGGCTGAGGAGCTCACGTAAAAACAGGGCATCTGGGCAATTCGTCTGAGATAATCAATCTACCTCTGGCTCGTGAAACATCTGTATTTTTCATCTGTCCGTTGAGATGAGGAGGCGTGTGAGCAGCCAGCCCTCCCTGGGTAGCTATGAAAGTCGGCACCTGCTATTCTGCAGTTCGGCGTTTGTTTGCCGTTTCATTCCTGCGAGCAGAACTAACGACTGCAAGGGCAGTGATGGAGTTGCCCATTCTTCCTCGCCATTGTGACCCAAGTCTCAGTCCCAATGGGACATCTGGAACTTGTGTCAGAAAGAGATAGGGTTAGCTTTAGGATTTGGTCGAGTGTTAGATTAGCAGTAGGTATTAATCTTTTACCAGGTTCATGCAAGGTGATGAGTGGGGTTATACACGTGGTAGCAGATTTCAGCTCTCATTCACTTAACACAGACGAGCAGCACACGGGGGGGCGGGGGGGTCCTTGATGAAACGGCATCGCTGGGAATCCTACGCGAGTCACTGAGGATCATTGCTGCCAGTCTGCCAACTGCAACTCTCCCAAGCCCTCCACTGATGCTTTGGTGCAGGTCAGCGGCAATGCAAAGGGGGGGGGGGGGGGGGGCAACAGGCTGGT
>JAODUD010000039.1:13791112-13821272 GCA_026784285.1 Stomatorhinus walkeri | reverse complement strand
TGCTGTTTGGCCCCCCCCCCCCCCCTCCCCACAGACACACACTCACATATCCCGTCAGTGGGAGTACAGGCCGCTGGCGACTGGAGCCTCGGTGCATGTGTGTGTGTGTGTGTGTGTGTGTGTGTGTGTGTGTGTGTGTGCGTGTGCGTACACTCCCGCAGTCAATCAGATTTGCATAAGTAACCGCTCAGCGGGGCTGCGCGTCACTGCCCAGGTGCAGCGCTATTTGCATATAGAACTGTGTGAGGACTCCCCAGAGTCACTTTACTGCTGGAGGAGCTCGCGAACCGGCACACTGGAGATGGCATCTGAATTACAAACCTTACCGGTGCCATTTCTTTGGTGTGCAAGAGAGGCATGGACAAGCAAACAAGCTAAAGGAAAAAAAAGTACATGAATTACAACAGTAAAAAGACATGATTGATCCAAATATACTTTTACTATACACTGTGTGTATTTTTGTTTTATTATAACTGAATGAAGCACTGCAGAATTCTCACTGTGAAATACCTGCATTGCTTGAATTTACACTCAATACTTACAGCATAGGAGAGTGCATCTCATACACGGTGAACACCTCGTATGGCGTGGCAGGATGTGCCACCACTTATTAATATTTTGAATTATTTGGGCAGTCCCATACTGTCTCCACAGATCAACAAACTCCAGTCGAATGATGCTGCTCCATTTCCCCGGAACCTTCTTCGAGCTGGAGCGGGAACAGTACTCCTACTGCTAAAAATAAACCATCGGGTTGAGCTCAGGACCATGGCTGTGATGGATGGCAACTTCCAGTCATTTAGCTTTGATAACGTTGTGCCTCTTTTCATCTGATAAGACTCCATGAATTTAAGCAGAAAAGCAGGATTTTTTTCAACTTTCCCCATACATTTCTATAAAAAATCTACGTACTGTCATGACAGACGGGATGAAGGACTTGGGGGGTGCAGGCATGGTTGAGAAACAAGAGGAGTTTTTTTGGACTCGATGAACAAAGACTAGAAATAAATGGGATCACAGGGGATAAAAATCGGAGGACTGAGCACAGGTCACGAGGCACTAAGATGTCAATGATTAGACTAGCAAGGACGGGACAAACAGACACTTTAATACATAGACTAACAAGGAGCAACAAGCATAAGGTGTGGCTCATCGGGCAACATGAGGGAGTAAAGAGGAGGGTTAGGCAGATGTAGCGTGACAGTATCTCACCCCCTGAAGTGTGTCCTCCAGGCACAAAGGACATGCAGGGGGAGGAGACCGAACAGACAGGACACTGGATAGAACAGGGCAGGGCAGGACCAACAGGATACATAGGGCAGACAGGTCAGAGGGACAGACCCACTGGACAGGACAGGACAAATGGCATGACGGAACAGGCAGGGGCTGGACCAGGGACCAACAGGACAACAGGCGAGGACTACACCAAACAGAACCACATCAACAAGACAGACCTAACATGAGACGAAACCAGGCATCAGAAACACACCAGGGAACGGAAAGACAAATATCAAGCTTCGATGGGGACTAGGGAGCAGAAGGCAAAGAGACAGACAGAATACGTCATACTAAAACATGATAGATAAACAGGGGAGCAACAGACACAGAGATGGAAACACTAGAGGGAGTAATATGGGGCACAAGCAGGAAATGGCACTAGGACATGGAAACGGGGAGGGTCCAGGGAATATTCCAGACCGTGGGCAGCTGAGCTATAATCCTGGGCCACGGATCCTCTTGCGCCCTTCTACTAGAGTTAAGAGCTTAGGAGGGTCAGTGGGGGCAGGCCACCAAGTCCAAAGGGTGCAGGGGGGGCTGCAGGACAGGAACAGGAGGGCACCGAGGGAACTGCAGGACAGGAACAGGAGGGCACCGAGGGGGCTGCAGGATGGGAACAGGAGGGCACCGAGGGAACTGCAGGACAGGAATAAGAGGGTACCAATGGGACTGCAGGACAGGAACAGGAGGGCACCAAGGAGGCTGCAGGACAGGAACAGGAGGGCACCGAGGGGGCTGCAGGACAGGAATAAGAGGGTACCAATGGGACTGCAGGACAGGAACAGGAGGGCACCAATGGGACTGCAGGACAGGAACAGGAGGGCACCAAGGGGGCTACAGGACAGGAACACGAGGGCACCAAGGGGGCTGCAGGACAGGAACAGGAGGGCACCAAGGGGGCTGCAGGACAGGAACAGGAGGGCATCGAGGGAACTGCAGGACAGGAACAGGAGGGCACCGAGGGGGCTGCAGGACAGGAACAGGAGGGCACTGAGGGAACTGCAGGACAGGAATAAGAGGGTACCAATGGGACTGCAGGACAGGAACAGGAGGGCACCAAGTGGGCTGCAGGACAGGAACAGGAGGGCACTGAGGGGGCTGCAGGACAGGAACAGGAGGGCACCGAGGGGGCTGCAGGACAGGAACAGGAGGGCACCAGGGGGGCTGCAGGACAGGAACAGGAGGGCACCGAGGGGGCTGCAGGACAGGAATAAGAGGGCACCGAGGGGGCTGCAGGACAGGAACAGGAGGGCACTGAGGGGGCTGCAGGACAGGAATAAGAGGGCAGCAAAGGAACTGCAGGACAGGAATAGGAGAGCACCAATGGGGCTGCAGGACAGGAACAGGAGAGCACCAATGGGGCTGCAGGACAGGAACAGGAGAGCACCAAGGGGGCTGCAGGACAGGAATTAGAGGGCACCGAGGGAACTGCAGGACGGGAAAATGTACTTTAATACACACTAACAAGGACTAAGAAGGGGCAACAGGTATCAGGTGTGCTTCATCAGAGCATGTGAGGGAGAAGATAGGAGGGATAGGTGGACATGGCATGACACATATCCAGTGACACATTGTTTCTAGGTAATGTGGTTGCCATCAGATAATTCAGTGATTGTTCTTTTAGTATATAAAATCTATTTCCACTTGAATCATACATATAGACCACAGTATCTATCTACCACAGTGTGTATGAATTAATTACTGAACAAGAACCTGAAAAGAAGAAGACCGGTATGTGTAAATATGCCGGAAGACAAATTTCCCAAGTGTTACTCTGCCTAGTATTATGCCTGTTATGTAAAGTGGCAAAGCAAACCTTTGTAGTCTATGCATATGGGCAAATTTTCTGTTAGGTCATAATTAGTTGCCACTTGTATCCCTGTAATGACTCAGAGTTATTTACATTGTAAATGTGGTCTACATTTGGGGGAAAAATGTTTTTAATTACTTTCAACATTCATCTATAACAAATACGATATTTTGTACAAGTCCTTGTAATATAATACAGTGTTTAATTTCACATTGCAGTCTTTGTAATGTTATGTTTGAAGTCATGTTGTTGATGCTGGCATATTGATTGAACAGTAATCCAAAAGGAAGAAAAGGCTTATGATGTTTAGCAATAGCAGTAAATGCGCCAGAATATTGAGAACCGTTGACTGCAAACACCCATTTCACTGCTAATTACTTGTTATTTTAAAGTCAAATAACAACAGGCCATTTACTTTTTTTTACACAAATTTTCAGCAGATACATCTTAGCAAATCCAAAGCATGTGGCTAAGGGACACAAGGTCATTACAAGCCAAATGTCACGAATGTGACCCTTCGACATCCATGCTGCACCGTAACAGTTTTCTCTTTCCTGCATTGCTCTTCCTACTATGTATCAATTACAGCTTAATTCATGAAACATTTGAATTAGACATTTCAAATGGTACCACTCGCCCCCAAAAAAAAATCTCTTTAAACCCCAAATGTTTAGTGGCAAAGAAATATCCCAGAGATTCCACAGTAAATTGGTTCTGTGTCGGACACAAGAGCGCTGACAGGGGTTTACCAGGGAAATCAGTCTTTCTAACAGACTTGCTAGTGATAAGAAACACATCTTTGAAATTCTATTTCATGGTATCAGAATTAAATCAGGATTATTATATTTCTGTGCCCATGAGGACCTCGGACTTTGCCCCGCATTCCGTGTATGAGCCCTGAAGTCAGGGGTGTTTAACCAAAGCCCTTTCTAGCCACATCCGTCACTGACTTTTGTTCCCGCCAAACTCAAATAATTAGACTTGGTTGAGGTTTTGATTAAGTTCTGACTTTTTTTTTTTTACATCTCAGGTTTTCTGTCAGTATTTGAGCAGTATTTCACTGAATTCAGCACTGAAGATGGCTGTCTTGTCACGAGTGCCAGAATGCAGTTTAAAAATCAGAACCACGGACAGCTCCCACGGACAGCCATGAAGACCGACTTAAGGAGATATGTAAATACTGAGATTGTGTGGTCATTCTCTCGATCAGCATATTTCTTCAAGATGAAAGAGTGCTTACTGTATGAAAAGAGGTATGTCAGTACAACATGGATGAACTGGCCCTATGTCAATCTTAAAATAACAAAAACATTAAGTATCGAAGCTCTCCTTCTGTGGGTATTACTGATTCACCCACGTTTCATGGAGTTTGATAAAAATCAGTTATTAACAGAACCGTCCATCAGACTATAAAGCAGATACTGAACTGTATCACACACACAGTTCTGGGTTTACCACCTAACGGCCCCTGAGTCCATTAGACTGAACGCTGCAGGAAACAGGCTTTGGAATGAGGTAGGCAGGAGGACGACTCGGTGGAGCCAGGGGACAGGAACCATGAGACAGGAAGTAAGACACAAATCAGAACAAACAGGAAAGACAAGAAAACTGAGATACTGAAACGAGACTCTAGCAGATGAAAACTGAGGATCCGGACACTGGCAGACAAGCTGACAAGAAAGGAGAACGGGATCCTGCACAGAGAGAACGACGCGATTGTGCTTTGGGCAAAGCTTCCTGCTCAGTGTCTCCTGAAGCTGGAGCTCACACTTCCTGTTTATAATGAGGCCACGAGGACCACCCCCGTCATCCCTGGGGTATACAAGATGGCAGCACGGGTGCAAAAATCTTTACTGGAATATTCATTTGCTGATTAAACTTAATTTGTTTGACAAAATTCTACAAGATACATACAGAATTAGAAAAGAGAACATAAAAGATATAAAATCATGTACCAATACCTTCATTTAGATAACTTGTCCAGTTGAGATGAGCATTTTCTATCCCCAAAATGCATATGATATATGCATCTAAAGCAGAATCTTCATCATTCCCCATTAATTCTTGTGCCACATTGTAAGATTGGCTCTGTTTTTTTTGCATTATTTGCACGCTTAAGTTGCTTTTATAGAACATGCAGTTTGAGCTACATTCCCACATCCTTAGGTTCAGCTATAGCTGTTTCTTCGTCAGCTTTTTAAAGGGAATATTATGTTTGGATTGAGCACTATTTGGTCTTATAATGACAATATTTACTCAATATATTAACTATCTATTTGCTCCTATTTCATACCCAAGAAAATTCTTTATAATTTGCTTATGTGAGTATATTTCAAAATGAATCCATTTTTTCCCACCCATTTTTAAAATTATAATTAGGCAATACAAAAAGCTGGCATGTTTTGTTTAATTAAATTCAACATTTGTAAAAAAAACTATCAAATGTTTTTAATATCTATAGACAAAGATAAATATTGAAAAGAGGATACATTGTCATATTTCTTTGGAATAGCAACAATTACTCTCTGTAACCTATGGTATTATATGAAACAAAATGTGATTATTTCACCACAATACTGTGAAATAAAAAGATTTATTCAGGTACAAGGAAAAAAGTGTGTGTATATATTTTCATCCACCCATTTACCATGCCCACTTTTCCGATAAGTACAAGAGGTTCGGGGTCTATGAGCGCAAAGCAGGGAACAACACAAGATGGGGTACCAACCTATAGCAGGGCACACTTGCACGCCATTTACTCACCTATGGGAGATTTAATAACTCCAACTCACCTCTGCATGTTCCAGGACTGTGAGGGGAAACCAGAGTCCCCAAAGCAAAGTGCAAGGCAGCAGTACCAACAGCCGCCCCTCCCCCTGTATAATATTCCTACAATGTCCAAAATCAGTTGTTATCATAAAACATCAATAATAAGCAAAGCCCCAATTTTTTTCTCTATCCACCTCATTTGCATATAAAGCACGATGAAGGTATCATCTTAGCCAAACGTGGGAAGGTAACTGAAGTACTGTATGTTCCTCCCAAGTCTCAGCAAATTTTGAATGGAGACAGCTCATTTTAGGGATAGCCACATCAAAATTTATCACCGATTATCACAGAGTGTAAGTTTAATTTCATTGATTTGCACCTTATCTTGGCTGATTTGGACAGCGTCAAAGCAATAAAATGAGCTATAACAAAAAGGAAGGCGGACTAAGATTCAGAATTGTTTTATTGTAACACCAGCAGATTGGTGGTGTTTGGATTCAGTCCAGCTAAGTGCAAAGATAGATGCTGAACGTAAGCCATCAGTGAGCGTGTCAAACTAGTGGTACCTATACAAGATGTAGGTAAACAAAATCCGGGGGTGGGATGGAAGGCGATTCAAAGGAGAGCACTTTGCATCTTAAAGGCACACTACGTGCGTATGTGGGGAGGAATTGAGAAGCAGGAAAAAAGGAGGCAGTCTACCTGCATTTCACAAAAATACCATCTACGTTTTGCAATGTACAGATGGTCGTAGGGCTTGGCACTGTAAAGAGAAATCTCGCAGGAAGTGCGATCGACTGATGGGTCTCTGCTGTTCTGACAGTTAAAAAATTAAAATTAAATGCATTTGGCCCTGACACAGTGAGTGTCAGGCTCTAATCACTGTAATCGGTGAGAGGGTGTGCATAATAACACAGATAAGGGACTTTAATCAGAGGTGTCTTCCGACCCAGAAACACAGCCCTTTCTGCTGGAGCTCTTCTGCCCTGCCTCCACCCAGCTGGCTTCGCTATCGCTAAATCTGCACCACAGGTCAGCATCCATTGTACGCTCATGTACGGCAGGTAATAATGCATGGAAAGGAACCTAGAGTACATCTCTATTTATTGCACGCTTATTGAGTTAGGGTCAAGTGACATATTTCCCATCGTGGTGCTTGGCTGGGACAGGAGGGTTATTGAACTGTGAATTAAACATTAACACGTCTCCTCAAATACTGCTACAGCGGCTAGATATGTACAGAACGCTGCTGAGACAGGTTATACCAGCTATGATATTTTATGCCAGACATATTTGATGTAATTATGAAGAATAAGTATCTACTATCTACATAGTTATTTCCTTCCTAAGCTGACAGAGTCACACATTTGGATACTGGACGATTCTCTGAAGCTCCTCGCTATCCAGCACCAACCTCAGCTCCATTACAGTAGATCTGCTCGTGATTCATTTTAGTCACCATTTCCTTCTGCCCTTTACTGTGTGCCGTAATGTGCCTAACTCTGGGGGGAAGCAGATAGATCGGGGATTTCATGATGTATTTCACTGCTACCAAAATGGGAATTAACACTTGTTAAATTCTTTGTCCTTTTATTTATGTTGGATAAGTCCTTCTACTCATTACTCATCCAGTACAGGCATGCAATGGCGTTCGATTATATCCTAGGAAACTCAGAGCATGAGGATTCTATAATATTTTATATTACAAAAATGGCCAAAAATGAATAAATATGTCTCATTTGAGAGATAAACTAAATCAGACAATGTATTAGTGTGTCTATGACAATATATCGAGTTCATCTTAACAAATTGTGTAAATTTTGCAGTACGGTATAAAATTACATCAACACTCATTATATCTAAAATATTGTAACTGTTTCAAGCAGGCCTAAGTGGCATATCATGTACGCGGTCTGATGTGTGTGCGTGCATGTGTGGGTGGTTGGGTGGGGTTGTGTCTCAGAGGTTTTAATATGCAGAGCAATTTGAGTGATTATTCTATCCGGGTCCAAATCTGCTCCAGCCCAGCATCTGCTGTTTGCCTCTTGAACCCTGGCCAGTTCTCGGATCACCCTCCAGAACAAATCCCCCGAATCGTTCCGAAGGCAGGGAGCTTGTTAACCTAATGATTAAATTAAGGCAGCCCTTGAGCAATGTGTGGCTCTGGTCCATTTGAGCAGACCCGGGTAATCGCTTTTAAATGAGATGGCTTCAGATTGGATAGCGACGCCAGGGCAGGTCAAGGAGATGGCTGTGTGGGAATGGAGCTGTGCACAGCCAAGTGAAATAATCCATATTTACGTACGAAAGCATAATATCATCACTGCTGAATGAGGTATACAATTTTTCTGCATGCAAGATAGCCCTTGTGAAAACATAATATTGGGTGTGAAAACATGCCAGGTGGAGGGTGGTAGAGAGCATAAAAAAATTGCATGTTGAGTACATTTACTACATCCAAAGCGGCATACAACGAATAACAGGGTCAGACAGTCCTCCTAGCTACTGGCTGTTCAGGACCTTTCCCAGTGGCCCAATGGAGAAATCACCTTCTGATCGCAGACACAGCATCCTAACCCTCTCAGCCAAAAGTCACCCCAAAGTAACTGTGAGGAAACGTACTATCCAGAGAAAATGGCGGTTGATGTACATGTAACTCAAGATATGAATATCAAGGACAGGCTACATGCCATATAGAATTCATGACCCTGCACTCCTCCCTAATGCCTCCTCTTCATATTCAAATCTCATTATTTATGAAAGAAGATGCTGCAATCTGCTCAGGGGGCTGGGATAAGCTGACCCTCTGCACTTCATCCTGCTGGTAAAATACTGCTGAATACTGTCTTCCAGTTGAAGTTTTGGATCTAGCCCCATATAGAAAAATGGCCCTCTGCCATTGTGGAATCACAACCTTTCATTCACATTTTCATTACATTTACATTTTTTTTTGTTTAGTAAATGATTTTGTGCAACGTGATGTACAAGTGAGTCTGTCGAGGAATTGACTATACATAACAACAGCTAAGCTGAAGTACTGCCCAGTTACAGCTTCAAGCAGTATAGGAACTACACAACATTTTACAACTGAGAAAGAACCTAATAAAACAAGCCAATGACCAGATGTGCAACAGTAAGAAGATTCAAGGATTAGAGAGAGGCATCAGTCTAGTGGAAAAATTCCTGGAACAGATAGGTCTTGAGATGTTTCTCGATGTGGAGAAGGAGTCTGATGACCGTTAGTGGTTTGGTTACTCCATCAGGGAGCCACACAAGAGGACGGTCTGGGGTGACACTTCTCTCATGGAGGAGGGAGCCCTGAGCAGGATTGTTTTGCTAGCGAAATGGGACGTAGGTGTACAGCAGCCTCGTGAAGGAGATGGATGCCTGTCCTTTAGTGGCTTTGAAAGGCAGCACCAAGCACTTGTAAGGAGAATGTGCTTCTACCCAAAGCAACATACAGTACATTTTAGAGTGGGGTCAGCCAGTGTCAATATCGAGTTAAGAGCCTTGCTGAAAGACCCAATGAAATCTCTTTCTACTCATGGGATTTCAGCAGGTGACCTTCCGATCACAAGCCTAGCCCACACACTGACCCATGTCCACTGCTGCCCTTCAGTTCCATCACTAATGCCTCATTATCACAGTCTCAAGGTACATACCTGTACCCATTGCTCCTCTTTGAAGATGACAGTTTCTGCTTCTGCCTGACCTGTACGTCAATGCAGTTCTTTGACATATCCTTGTTGCTAAAGTGGCTTTGGAATGGAAGATGCTTCCCATTCAGAATCACATTTTTCTTAGTTCAACTGGCTTCTACCCTTTCCGCATTGCTGTGGGTGCCTGAAAAGAACAATTATGACCTTAAAGCATATATGTTTAAGTTCCCAAACAAAAAATATACGTATGTATATCTAAACAAAGAAGCAGAATTAGCCTATTCCGACACCTTACCCTGAACTAGCCGCATAAAGTCTTATCTGGCCTTCAAGACTGAATTAGTTTGAACTTCATATACTAAGTAGATGGTATTTATTTGACAATCTGTCCCAAATTTCCAGGAAATTCATTTTTTCCAGCATTGTCCCCATGGTCAAGCTAACATTGAAAACTAAGATAAAATGTGTACTGTGGCTGAAAAGTATTAATTCAATAGGGGTTCATTTCAAAGGCACTTAAAATGAATTATAAGGAATTAAGTCATTTTACCCACTTTGCAGATTAGTGGCACATAATGGATTTTATTAAAAATCTTAAATGAAAACTTAAATAAGATGATTGCTTTCCAAATGAATAAAAGACCCTTAAGAATTCTGAAATAATATGGCACTATCTGGATATTTAGAATATATACAAAGGACATAATTTTATTTCAGTTTCATTATTTTCCCCTGTCACTAGCTGTAACTAGTGGCTGAATCATAGTATGTTTTAAGGGTATCTAAAGACTAATCTTAAAGGTTGCAATTAGCAATCAGAACTGGAGAGCACACTGTGCTCTCCCACACACGCACACACACCCCAGTATTCGTATATTTCTGGGGACCGTTCATTAATTTCTTTCGGCAAAACCCTAATACCAACAATGAAGACCTTAACCCCTACCCAGCCCTAACTTTAACCATAAGTAACCAAACAAAACCATAGTCTCTTGGTATTCTTAGTCTTTTTATTGCAGTCACAGATTTCTATAAAATTGAATCTCCCCTTGTGGGAACTGAAAAAATGGTGAAATGAAAAATAACACGTCTTTATGACATTGGAGGGAGTTTTGGTAATGTATATCTGACCCAGAGAGAGAGAGAGAGAGAGAGAGAGAGAGAGAGAGAGAGAGAGAATAATAATACATAGCTACCCTAAATAAGGTGTCAGCGGGTCCTCACCAGCATGACTGATATTCGACAAAAGTATCGTAGTGCTGGAGGTACGTAGTTCACTGACCAACCTTTACAATATATTAATGATGACATTTTTTGATGGAATTTTTCCGATTCAGCACAAGCAAAAATATGCATTAATTGATAGAGTAAATGCAATTAATAAAACATAATTCCATCTGCTCATTTTTCTGCTCCGCTAAATCTTTTTTTCTACATTTTCACGTCACTTCCAAGTTAGTTCCCCAGTAGTTCGTGGTCAAGCGAAAAGTACCTTGACTGGAGCAGCAGGGCTTTAGTCAGACGATTGGCATGACATTTTCAATTCAAGACAGGTTTGCAAACTTATTTACATGCATGTAAGAGTTTCACTACCTTGTAAACAGTCAACATGGTTTGCAAACTGCCCCAACGCTTTTGATGTAGCTAATTTTAGGTTTATAATGGAATAATATAGATTTGCCATGAGAGTCAGAAAGTGTGAGTGTCATGCCAGATGTGTGAGAGCTGGCAACCCTGGAAAAGGTACTAAAAAGGTTCCCGATGCTGCCTCTATGGAACTAGAGTCAGGCCAAGTTCCTGAGGTGTGAATGCAACTAAATTTTCTGGTTCCGGAAAAGGGTTCTGATTCCATAGAGAAGTTCCGGTGGTGAGAAAGCGCCTATTTAACATGATCTGCCCAGAATGGCTGTGCTATGTGATCAGTGAGGTGTTTACATTTCAATGAAATTAGCATATTTGGTTCTCAGCTTGCTTTTAAGATGAAAAAATGAAACAAAAATGAAATAAAGCATTAGGCACTTAATTACTGAAAACCGTAAAGGAAACCAAAGGGGTTATTGCATCCTCAGAAGCCCAGAGGAGCCGATTCGGTGCTTGGGAATTACAAACTAATTGACTAATGACTATCAGCTCCATCAGAAAGAGATTTCAGAGGGGTAATTAATTTCCTCAATTTGTCCATCTGCAAAGCTAAAAGCATTAGCATAGTCTTCTGATCTGACACCAGTGGCAGAGGAATCCTCAGAAGGGAACCAGCATCATTTCAGTTCTGTAAAAGAAGGCAGCCATCGCATCTCTGCTGTCATACCTCTGAGCTTAATGGCATCTCTGCTACTCATCCCTTTCTGTGAGCATGCAGTTTTTGAACTTCTGGAAGTTGTTCTTGGAGGTAGGCATGTTTGTAGTTTGTACTTTGAAAGAAGTAAGTTGCTAGTGCATTTCAGCCTTCTGCTTTTTCTGGAGAGTGAGCACTCTCCTTAAAACACTGCGCCATTGAGGGAACGTGAGAAACTCCTTTCAGTAACCACTTATCCCATCAAGACTGCTTTTACGAAGTAATTTTTATCAGGAGAGGATGTAAGGAGGAGTGCACCTCGGACCAGTCAGTGGTCCACTGCAAAAGTCACAAACATTTAAATCAGAGTCTTTGGTTGTCCTGAGTGATATATTTCATTTATGTCACTAAAATGAACTGAAAAACTCCATCCATCCATTTTCTATACCGTCTTGTCCTATGGAAAGTTGTTGGGGTCAAGAGTCTTTCCCGGAAGTTACTGGTGCAAGGCAAGGAATAACCCAGGGTGAGGCACCTGTCACGTCGCGTGTGGGCGAGCAAGTGGGGAAGCAGGTGAGTCAAGCCGTGAAAACAGGTAGAAACAGGGTTTATTTGCAGGGAAACAAACAATTTTCTTTAACCACTTACCCAATTTAGGGTTGCTGGAGGTCCAGGGCCTATCCCAGAAGTGCAAGGAAAGGGATAACCAACCAAGGATGGGGCGCCAACCCCATAAGTAATATCATCCAAAAGATATGAGCATTCCATAAAGGGTATTAAATATTCTGCTGATTTTGACCATTTCTAAGTATTAGTTTAATAATCATGAAATGACATGACTAAATAGACAAAATATATATATAAAAATTTAATGTGGCAGAATAGTCAGGCGATAAAATAGTGTCATTATATGAGGAATTACATATTCTACATTCTTTTATGCTCGTAAGTTTTAGCTGTAAATTGATTTACCATTTATATCTTCAAAAAACAAAAGATCAATATACTTGCATTGCATCCAGCCAAAATTAGGTTTCGACAGCATTCAAGCCAGACCTTTGAAATTATCTGTGCAAGTGTGAATGGTTGGGGGGGGGGCAGAATGCTTCGCAATGCCAGGAAAAAGACGGAACAACGCCCACATTGTTTCGCTGCGCACAAGCTTACAAATCGGCTTTGACAGCAGCCACGTGGATATTCCAGGCAAAGTCTAAATTAAAGCATCGTACTTCCAGGTATTCCTGCCTGCCACTTTGTGCTGTGCTAACTGACATGCTACTTAACTAGTACGACTCAGAAGATTGGGCCAGCTTCACCAGCACGGGCTTACTTTCTAAGATGGCAGCTTCTCGTCGTGTAGGCGTTGATTAAAATCGCCAGCCTGCTGTTTGGGTTTTGGTGCTGCTTAAGTTCATCCTTTGGCTTTCGCTGCTGTCGCTGCTGCTGAATGGTGAGATTTGATATGTCGGGTAGAGTCCTCGCACAAGCCCTGGTGCTAAGACACACACGTATGTTGTGTGCATCTTAAATCGAAGCAGTTCAATTTACAAGTGCGTATTAAATGTTAATACTAATTAAGATCTGCAGATTAAATGTGAAGAAAAGAATGCAGAGTTGTGCCAACAGAACCAGAGGCAGGCCCTGGGCATTAGCTATATGATGCTGGCTGGAATGCTACTCAAGTCAACAAACTACAGACGTCTGGTTTGACAGGAAGCATTGCCTGGTGAACCTCGCCTTACTTCAGAGCTGTGTTTCACAATCCGGTCCTCCGGGACCCATAGACAGTCCACGTTTTTGTGTTTGGATTTTGGAGCTGCTTTGGGCTTTGGAGTCAACAAATGTGTACTGTATGGCAGAGAGCTTGGAGGGAGCAAAATCGTGGACCGGCTTTGGGTCCTGGAGGACCGGATTGTGAAACACTACTTTAGTGGAAAAACGAGCATCTATACAAGGTGAATAGCAGGTGTAGCTCTGGGGAGGATGGGAATATGCACATACAACTCCACATCTCTTCACCCAGCCTGACCGAGAGACTCTGAACTGCCTTTGCAAACAGAAATGGACTTGTAGAATACAAAGAGGAGCCAATTTAATCTGGCTGGGGAAAAGAATGACTCCATAAGAAGAAGGGGAAGGTGAATGAGGAAGGTGCTGAGAAAAGTACAGTGTGGTACAAAGCCAGTGAAGGTGGAGTCAGGAATGAAAAGCTCTCAATGTAGTAAATGAATGTAAAGAGACAGTAGGGTGGTTTTAAAGCAGGAACGTGGGACCGGTTTAATTGGGGAGACGCGAGAAGCCAGAGCTGCTCCGATCAGCATGCATTTTTGAAAATGAGGAACATTTATGCAAATCGACACATCTTGACTATAGCCGGGGTGCATATCTTATAAGATTATCTCATGCAGCAGGTAATTTTCACCCCCCCCCCCCACCATATCCCTCTTGGAGGGGACACCCAGCAAACCTATCTTATTAATAATGAAACACCGGGGTTACATAATTGAAGTGCAACTGGGAAGCCTCACCAGTGACTGGCAGGAGGGCTGCTGTCCTCTCATAGGAGGACAAATGCTGTGGGTCCACATGTCAACACTCCCAGAGTTAGACAGACAATATATCTAGTATAATTAAAGTTCAATTTTACCATAGTTGTCCATTATTAGATATGGCATCACCCACAAAATGTGCCACTAATAAAATCAGTAAACTAACTTTATTTTTGAGACAGTTCTCATTTAGGTCAGCAGCATTCGACATAAATGGTGATTATCTGATAATATTTTTTTATTACCATATATGATAATTGATCTGATGTTACCTTTCCACCGTGACAATCCAGGACAAGCAGATGGCCATGACAGAGTCTCCCACACCCTGTCCTCACCCCTCCTCCATCTGATAGTCAGCACCTTCCACTGCCCCCACCGTCGCCTCCATGACTTCCAGGTCAGCATGACCATTCTTCAGGCATCTATCTGGTTCATCCAAAGAGGAAACAGTGTCAGTTTGAAAAGCAGGCCTGTCAAGAGGCCAATAGCTTCTGTTCTCTTTTATATCCTATCCGTGTCGCCTCTTGGCCTCTTTCTTTTAGCCTGTTGTCTCAGAGTGTCTCTGTTTTAGCAACAAAGCTCTCATGCTTATTTTACTGAACCTCTACAAGGACAGCACACAGCACTGAGGCAGAGAACTTTTTATTTGTTGTCGTCTAACAGCACTTTTTCACAGGGTGACTTGTATGCCATAGGTACACATTTAGATCTTTGTTGTCATGGCTTACATGGTGCCCCCCCGCTGTAAAGGCTGCTTTTGTGAAGGGTTCTGCCTCTTGTGGACTCCCATCTGAGCAGCTGATCCTCTTTCAGAGTTGCCATTTGGCTCATGGCGGAATTCAGTTTCTTACTCAGCTGAGAGGTATGACCTCATCTAGGCAGCGTATGACTTATTGAAATAGATAAGTCGAAAATAACCATTATCTTTGGTATGGTCTGAACCAAAGGAAGCGCTCCCGTGTTGTGGATCAAAACGCAAAGTTTGCCTGTTCAAATTCCAGAAATGACTTGCATGTGACCTGACGCCTCAGCTGCCTGACTTAGACTCCAGCATCACCTCCCTCCCCCAATTGACTATGGACTGGGTAGGTGGTTGGAAGATGGATTAGTTATCTATAATCACATCCTCTTGATCCTGACTAGGATCAGTGGTTAGAAGATGGATGGATGGATGGATGTAGTTTAAATAAATATATGGAAAAGAAATTAAAGGTGTGGCAGGGTGGGGCTGTCTTGGCTACCCAGTAGCCACTATGCAGAAATCTGTCACCTGCCACCTTCTCTATGCCAATTACCCCGGAAAATCAGATGGATCAAATGTTCACACAGCTGTGAAGACGCGCTAAATATAAAACGAGCCAATCGCTTTTCATCCTGACACGAGTCCCATTCGCTAAGCTCTGATCTGCATGCAGAATCATTAAATTGGAATGCCGGCATTGTGGCTTTCTCAAATTTACCGACAGTTTTGTGCAGAAATATCCAAGCTCGGTGCTTGTCCTGTGAGTCAAAAAATGATCGAATAAATAGGGGAGCCAGGAGAATTTCTGCAAGGGTTATTAAAAAGAGAAACCCCTGCCCTGTGGCCGAGGCTCCAGCTGTGCGCTAGCCCTCCTGTGCTCTGCGTCCCGGTCCAGCGTTTCTTATTTGTTGTTCGTTAGAAGAGAGAAATAGAGAGAGTGAGAGGTAAATAAAACACCTGTCAGATTTCATAATCAACCTCCACCTTTTCGACAGTACCCGTCTAACCCAGCAGGGGTTATGACTGAAGTGTTTAGGAATTTCGAGAGCTTACTGAAGTGGAAGGAGACCACAGAGAGAGAAATGGTGACTGTCGATAGCCAATTATAAAATCCTTAATAACACAGAGGTCATCATTTCAAGGTGTAATTCTAGTTTTTTTGTTGTTGTTTTTTTCTCTTCATAATCACAGATGACAGACCTTGCTGACATTATTCCTATTCCTAATAAAAAGAATTATGAAATAAAAAAAATCTAATTGCGATTCATTTTTAATAAAAGATGACACAAAAAAACACACTTTGCTAAATCTGAGGTAATATTTGAAATGCTCTGCTTTATTTCTCCCTCTCTTTATACTTGCGGATCACTCTATTTGACCCTACAGCATGGATACTGAGGCAAATACGTGTCGGCTTCTCTGAGGGGGCGGGGCGAGAGGGAGGGGGACATTCACGGGAATCATGGGAAAATAGCCCAGCCGTGTTTGGCCAGGAGTCCCTATTCAAGGTGCCACAGATGATGCGTTTTCAAGCTCAGACCTGCCTCATCTGAGAATGCAGGTTGTGTGTGTGTGTGTGTGTGGGGGGGGCTACTGATCTTCACGCCCTAGTAGATCCATCATCCTTTTAATTAGCGATATTTTTGCATAAGCGTCTCAGCGGCGTCTCTCCCATTATCCGAGAGCCAATGAGATTAACTAATCATTTTCACTTTGGATCTATTAAATCCTCCTGGTTACTCTGTGCTCTTTGCACGGCTGGTAGTTGGGGTGGGGGCGTTGGGGTGATGCACCATCATCACTTCCTGCGACGCTGCTGTGACTGAAATGTTGGTGTCTATCGCGCTGTTAGAGGTTGTGACCTTATATCTACTGCCATTAGCCAGTTTTTAAAGATTTAAAATAATTTTGAATTAATAGGAATTTTTACTATCTATGGATTTTCCATTGCACCTTACCCAGTGTGACATCCCTGTGAGCCTGTGAGCCTGGAGCTTACCCTGTGGCCAGGCAGGACAGAAGGCAGGGGACACCCTGGATGGAATGCCAGTCCGCTGCTTACTGATAAACTAAACTGAAATGAATGACAATATATTTCGTAAGGCATAACTTGGCATGGTGCAGAGCGACGGAAATGTAGTATAAATTCACAGGAATATTAGCGAAATGCTGTCTGATGGCTGGCTTTTTACATCACCGGTTTCTCTGAGTTGATTTGAACGTGAGTGTTGAGCTTTTCCCGAACGTGGCACCATTTAAGCTGGGACCTCTTCCCAATTTAGCTGCTCGCTGGCACTCGCTGGCAAACCTGGCAAGCAGCAGAAAGTTTGGTGTCAGCCGTCGTTTCCGTGGATAAACAAGAGCCCTGTGACACTCGGGGTGACAGCGACTCGTTGAGCTGGGGAGGAGTGACCTACCGTGTATCAAGTCGGAGACATGTTGGTTTGCTGGCTTATCACTAACCATGGCATCATTGCGAGAAACTTTCATTCCGTATGTGACTGTATTTCTAAATTTTATTTCATTTTGCTTTCATTACAGCTGCTGGAGGGAGTGATTCGCCTGAATTAATAGCTAACTCACGAGGGGAGCAACGGCCCTGATTACGCCCCTCTCAAATCATCCATTCGCCGTCGCGAGCCAATGCAACACGACGGGCCGCTTCCCTCAGCTTCACCACCGAGCTGGAGACAGAGAGCCCCTCCCGGGGGTCCACGGAGCCAGTGGCCATGAAGCGCAGTGCGGCGTCGCACGTGTGTAGGATCAGAATGGAAGAAAAAAAATACTGCAATCACTTTGGGCATTGTTTTCACTGCCGGAAACGCAGGTGTCTTTGTTAAAGTGTGCTTGGGTTCGGGGATGTGCAAATTCCCCCCGGGCTCCTTTGCCACCTACGCGAAATTAGTTTTCTGCAGGGGTCCCTCGCGTCTCCAATTCCCTTTCGACAGAGAGCAGCCAGGCCGGTGAAATTACATATTTGGTTGAATGGACTTCAGCTTTTCTGGGATTTCGGTGATTGCCATCTGGAAGTTTTGTTAAATGTTTGTCCGCTTACACGTCGGACACGCATGCCTGTACTGAAGAATAAACAAAACAATATTTATCTTCCGCCACTTAAAATTTTCTCCGATTACTCATGGGGGAAGGTGTGGTATTGCACTGGAGCAGGCAGCACAGCGGGGTGAAAGTCATTTAGAGTAAGTGTTTGAGCTGGATGACTGTCAGCAACAAAGGGGTGTGTTACTCCTAGTGGTGAGTGTGAGCCAGGATATCCCTGGAAACTGACGGCTTCGCACTGACTGCCCTTTTACAATCATGCCTTACAAGTTCCAGACCTGTGGCTTTACTCAAACTGCCACGAAGTTACATGTTTTTAGTGACATGTTGCTATATGCAATTTATTAATTCAGATCATGTCTGAAATAACTTTAATATATTGTGCTTCCTTCTGATAAATGCTGTGTGATTCTGTATATGTGTTTACATTGCTACGTGTGTGTGTGTGTGTGTGTGTGTGTGTCTATGTGCATGTACAGAACTGTTTGTGTTTTTTTTCTGTGTGCACATTTTATTTGTACCAGTGGAGGGCGGAATTACATTTTAGAAATGGAACCAAAAGTTAATTAGACGGCAGAATGGTTGAGCGAGCTGCTTATGTTGTTGATCGGATTATTTTTTAAAGGAAAGATTTGTGAAAGTGAAATCTATTTCACCATACTCTATGTTGGATTAAACAGTCATAATCACTTTTTATATCTTTTCAAGATTTTTGTGTGTAGAGGCCCAACTTTCACATACAAATCAATTGTGAAATTAATACAAAAAATGAGACAATCAAGCGTGTTTATTGTATGCTAGTGAACACAGTCTGAAATCATAATGTGCTTCTTGATGTAAATAATATATTGTGCTAAATATTTATTGTTTTAATGTAGAAATAAATGTTTTAAGGCATATGGAAATAACTAATGACAGTTTTCACTGAGAAAATATTTAAAAATAAGGCCTTGAAAAATGTCTTTCTGAGTACATATTTTGAATGAAAATCTAAAATAACCTTTTATTCAAGCATATTCGAAAGAAAAAAATAAAAGTTTTCTCATTTGTCTCATCAAGATGTCTTGACAGATCATCTGTGCAGATTCAGGTTCTTACATGTGGGCTTTTCACATCAAAGATTCAGGCTTCAACTTTAGGTAGCTAATTGCCAACCGAATGTTCTGTAATGTCATTAAGCTGTGGGAAGACATTTTGTTCCGTAAAACAAGAATTTGCTTTGACATAAGAAAGCAAATCGACCAATTACTCATTCCATTTTAAATCCCTGCTCCAAATTGCTTAATATTCTCTGTTAGATGCTGGGTGTGGAAGCAATTTATTGAAACGTGTCTCCTGAAGGGGATGGGACCGACATACCTTTCTTAAGTAATTATAACAAATTAAATGTACCAGATACAGATGTTTATCTTTTAGAATTTTGTCCTTATGCAGTCCTCCAAGTAGTTATAAAAAAAATTATAATTTTTAAATGAGATACGAGGTTCATTGTAAAATCTAAAAGCAGGTATTTAACTTGGCCTGAGTGACACAGATGATTTAAAAGATCAAATTAAATTTCAAGTAATTTTCAGAGTAAAGTAATTTTGGAATAAAACACTTTATGCCTTTTAAAACATGCCCATTCCCAATAGATGCCCCCTCACTGATTTTTACCATATTTTAACTAAGCTGAATATTTCTTGAATATTTTCCTGTTTTTAGAGGTAATCAATATCAAGCCACTGTTTATGAATGGTGCGATTAAAATTTCTGCATACTTAACAAACATGGCGCCCTCTTTATGACATCGGTGGAACTGTATTAATCTTCCTTTGTGAGTCGCGAGGGAGAGACGTCTCTGGTGTCTGAAATGATGCATGGTTTACCTCTGAGGATATGATATGCTAAGTGGCTACATGGAGGCTAATCTACCAGGTGTCGCGCGAAAGTGTGCATGCTCATTACTGGCGTGTTTAGAATGCGGTATTGACAAAAGAAGGGAACGGGGTTATTGGATGGGGGGGGGGGGGGAATCACTGGAAGATGAGAGAAACAACATGAGTCCAACCGAAAAGAACAATTGGAATGGAAAGCTAAACCTTAGTAATTTTGTGAGGAGAAATGGCCCACTGGGGGGGGGTGGTGAGGGTGGCGTCCTCGTGTAATCCTGCGACAGCGCATGCAGACGGATGCTTCTGCGGCATTTAAAATAAATGGGTAAAATCCCAGCGCGTTCATGACACGGTGTGTGAGATCAACACGACAGAGGTGTGGAGATTAGCAGAAAGAGTTTGCCGGACCGCTGGATTGAGCTGCGGTCGGAAAACACATGTTGGAGATCCGGCATCACCAGGGCAGCTGGAGATGCTGCACGATGCGGACGAAAGAGAGAAGAAACGTGAGCGTGACACATCGCCCTGGCGCTTTCTGTGCGGAGCCGTGTTTCATAAGAGCCACCCGGCGTTGTGTAAAAGCCTGATACCGGGTGGGGGGGGGGGACGCCCCAGGAGCGGTGGAAGAGTGAGAGAGAGCGGTCCCCTTCCTCTCGTTTGTGAGGCCTGCTTAATTAGGACAGTGCGCCTGGGTTCTTCGGGCTGGTGGGGGTGGGGTGGGGGGGGGGACGCTACTGTGGGTGGTAACGGGGCCGCTATCGTCGCAGCGGCACTTCCGGCCCCAGGTCCCCAGCTCGCCCAGTCCCACCCCCGCTTCCCGCCTCCCTCCCTGCATCTCCCTTTCTGCGTCTCTCGGGGCGTGTGCGTGGGGGGGGGGGGGGGTGTCTGCCCACCTGCGCTGGCGGTGAGGCGAGGCCCACGGGAAGCCGGGAAGCATCCCGCCACTGGCCCACATAGCGCCGCCGCTCTCGCAAAGCCACGCGCCCCTGTCACCCACCTCAGTGCCGGTGTCCCCACTGCTACCGCTTCAAACTCTAGGCCCCAGGAGATGAATATCTCGGCTTCCTATGTTTACAAAAAAAAAAATCTTAGACCTGACACTTCTTATTGTTTTAATCCGTAATTATTGCCAAGAAAATAATGAAAATAAAAAGGATACCTTGAGTAGAACTGTAAGTGAAAGTAGAATTAATACTCACTGTTTCCATACTATCAGACTGAGCATGCTACTGGATATTTAGTGAACTACGTTTCAATATACTCACACCAAAAGTATATGAGTGAGTTTTTCTTTTCACCTCTTGCCATCTTACGCGAGTAACAATAGCAGTCCAGTAGGAAGCTCATCTCTGTCTTCCAAACACAGAATGCCTCCGTACACTGAGCCTTAATGTGTTTTTAATTGCATTTACAGCAAAGCAGTAACTCATAATACATTGACGCAATCAGTACCGTTCCTTAGTTGCAACCTTATCAGTGGCAGTTTTTAAACTTTATTTTACATGCCGTGATGGCTCTCAGGCGGAATAACACGATGCTATGTACTGTAGTATGGGGTTTAAACTAACAGCATAACGGCGCAAACACAGTTAGAGGAACTGCTTCAACATTTATTTATGACATGCTGTAACTTAACAAATAAGTAGTTTATCAGTGCAGTATGATAATCGGGATTAGACAAATCACACACTGTGCTCTGCCCGAGGTTCGTGTTTTATAGACTTGTATGATGTATGATGAAGGAAAAAAGGGTTGGACAAACTTCACCTTGCAAAGTTAAAAATGTCAGAACCCCCTCAAAACCACTTTTCTAAAAAAAAAAGAAAGAAAAAAAGTAAAAGATAGTGAAGTAAAAACCGAAACAGTGGAGGAGTGTTTCCTGTGAAATGAAAAAGCAGCAGTCCACTTTGAGAGTGACAATGCTCCAATTAACAGTCAGTAAACAAGGGCAACAAAGGATTTATTTGAATAAAAGTGCATAACACATGTAAGTTAACCAATTATTTTTGCATAAACAGATTGTTGAGATCTGGCTTTATTTAGCATCAAACTAAGATCTGGTGAATTGAGTGAGTTCTGCCTTCAGCACACAGCCTCCTTTGTTTCCTATGATTTGATCTCTTATTATAATCCCAGTCATTTTAAATAATTTATGGCATGTGGCTTCTCCTTAAAGAATAATTTATATGTGTCTATGACAATTGACTATGATGCTGCATGTGTCTAAATAACGAAGACAAACATTGGTTAAGAAAGTTCAGAAATGTAGAAAAACAATTATAAAAATGTTAAGAAAAAAATCAGTTTTTGAGAAAAACAAACCAAAGAAAACATAATGCTATGATGATGATGATGACGAAGATGATGATGATGATGATGATGATAATAATAATAAACTTTAGCCCACATTACTTTGTTACATTAATGCAGAAATTCAAAAAGCTGAAATGATATGGGCTTTGTATTTCTATATCTGTTTTTAAGTAAACATTTAATATGCATAGAAACACCATTTAACTTGTATTGAAAACAATGAAATTGTAATTAATCAATTGTGGTGTTGTAGTGTGTAGAAGCACTGTACAAATGTGTTACATTTCCTTCTTAATTCAGTTCATCATCATTATTATTATTATTATTATTATTATTATTATTATTATTATTATTATTATTATTATTATTATTATTATTATAACAACAACAATAATACATTGTCATTGAAAATTTGCTCCACAGATTTCCTTAGCAGATATTTTTAAAAATGTACATTATTTCTATTATTATTATTATTATTATTAATAATAATAATAATAATAATAATAATAATAATAATAATAATAATAATATTAGCTAATTCGATTTTATATTGAGGATCATCATCCTCTTTCCTTCTCTAAAAGAATCATATCATTTATTTTCCAAAGCAACCAAATATGAAAATTATGTTTCTGCAACAAGTTCAGTGGAGTTTAATGTCAAAGAATTGAAATACAAACACACGTCACATGTAGATATATAAAAGAGTGAATTTTAGTTTCATTACTCACACCTGGGGTGTTCCTCAGATTCAATAAACGATGTCACCAAATGTGTTTCCCTGTTTAAATCCCATTTAATGATTCAGAGGGGATCTCTTTATACTCATGTGTGGTAAAATGTAAATGCACATTACTTGTAACAAACAGCATACAGTTACATTTCAAAAAGATATTAATGAATTCTGTTTGGGAAGAATTGAAATGCTTCTCAGGGATAGCATAATTTGTTTTTAAATAATTTCTAATAATGGCACAAATTTTCCAGATACAAAAAAAGCATTCACTTATTTATTTAGATATTAAAATGGATAAAGTATAATAATAATAATAATAATAATAATAATAATAATTGTGTATTTATTTTATTATTAGCATAATATTTCATTTAATTATTAGGAAATCTGATGTGGTCTAGATTTATTTGATTTGAATTCATGTTGTGAATTTTTCAGTCCTTTTAATTGTACTTAATCCCAGTTGAATGACCAATTAACTGATTGACTTATTGGACGATCTATTAACTGACTAATGCAAATCAACTTCATTAATATTGATCTTCTTTGCAGCTTAATTGAATGCCAGGTTGAGCTGTACTTAAACCAAAAAAACTTACTGGGCTGTAAATAAACGGCATTACACTCACACCTTTGAACATCAATCTGGACACAAATTGGAAAGGACTTCTACAAGACTTTCTCCGGCATGCCAGCCGGCGGCCGTGACAGCCCACCCCCATCTGTCTCTGCCCGCCACACAGAAATAGGTCGGCACTGGCATCTTGGGCCGTCCCTTCCTGCCAGTTATCCCAGCCAATTCTGCACTGTATGTTATCAGCAGGGCTGGGATGACCCTCTGGCCAGTGTGCTAAGCAAGCGGCCCCACAGGGAGGGGCATTTGGCATGTCAGCTCCCTGAAAGTCAGTAGCCACTCAACGGGATGGAGGAACGCCTCTTCCTTCTCCATATCTCCACCTTCTCGCGCACACCTCTCTCGTACTGGCTGCCGTAGCCTCCTGTGCGCATTTGCTCCTACGTGATTTTGAGCGCGTGTAAAACTCAAGGATGTCTCATCTCGAGATTCGTGTTTCCTGCACCAATTCAGCCAACGCTGATCTTCCTCCGGCTGAGAGGCTGTTCACCTTAAGGTTCAAGGAGATAAATAAGCTCTAGATACAAGGAACCATCTGCTGACACAAGACACATTATGACGATTCATCTGACCTTTGCAGTGAGGCCTTTGGAATGACGTAATATAGAAAACATATACTGTAATATTAAACCAATCAAATGTGGCCAACCATGTACAATACATCTCAAGTGTGATTAAGAGTAAAGAAAAACGTCAAATACACAACCCTCCTTTTCATGTGTCAGAATACTTCTGCTTGTCTGGAGAAAAGTGCAATGTTTTTACCATGTGGAGAGTAAGCGCTCTGTTCATGTGATTCTTACACTACATGAGGGGTCAACTTTAAATGCAGTGGGACCATTAAACCTTTATATGTAATACACTAAATGTAATTGATTTTATTTTGGAAAAAAATAAACTTACATGCCAATATTTAGAATTCATGCATTACAGTAACTAACGTGAAGATTCATCCAGTTAGTCTTGATCAAAATGGTGATTCTGGGATTTTAAAAAGATCTTGACGTGTGTTTTTGTTTTCACTTTCTTCGTGAATCCTGCACATGGTCAGCAGAGCACAGACGACTATTCCAAAGCGAACAGTGAAAACTCACTTAAATGAAGAAGAAATGGGGGGCTTCCTCAAATCAAATCTGACAGCATTGCAGTCTGAATCCACCAACAAGGAGCAGGCTCAGAAATGTAGCCTCACAGAAACAATAACGAGTATATGCAGGCAATAATAATGAAGATGTATTTTAACAAACTTGTTGCATAAGGTACTAAACTTTGTCTCTATTCTCCACTATGTGTGACCAGAAGTGGACTAAACACACATGCACACATGATGCAGAAAAAGATCTTCAGCTCAAAAAAAAAGGTGCAAAAAAGAATAATTAAACAATATGATTCCATGTACATGAGGATTTGCAATTTGGAAAGGCTCTTTTAATTCTGAGAATTACTGCCTCTTGCTGCACTGTAGACCTGTGATGGGGGAAGAGCCAGCTTTACGTATCACTGCCACCGCATAGGAGCTGAAGTGCTGCGTTTTCCTCTTCGGCGATAACCTAGCGTGTGCGTCAGGGGCTCGAACAGCGGGAATGCAGCCTCCTCTCACAAGCGATGAAATTCGAGGGGTGGGGGGTCCTGCAGATTATGGCAGTTTGATTACCCAATTATGGTAAGGCTGGCGTCAGAGGTAAGCCTAAATACGGCTCCAGCACTGAGATACCGCCGGTGGTCAGGTAAACTTGACAGGGAAACGAACACTACTCTCTGGAAAACATTCCCATTTATTTGGTAATATTCTCAGTGGCAATTCATGGCAAGACCGAATACACACAAACAAACGGTTCACCTTGTTATTGATAATATTTAATTTTCACAGTTTTAAAAGTCTCCATGACGGTAAAACACATGGACACGCCAGCATATGCAAGACGAAGTCACCGACCTCAGCATGTGGATCGGCGAGACAATTAAAACTGAAAGGCTCCAAAGTTTTGCTGAAATGTTTCCAAGCATGGCCCTGCACGGCTCCCTTGCAGAGGAAATGCGTGGGATGCGTCTGTTTTGAATCTTTCGTTCTTTTTTCTTTTCGATATGGAAGACAGCTCCCACTGTCTTGACAGCTCAGTTAACACCTCTGAAATGCATTCTGTTAAAAAAAGGAGGGACAACGCTGCTGCTAACTTTTACACAATAAATAAAAGGTTTTATAAAACACGGAGGGATGGGAGTCAATTACTGTTTTTACTTTGTTTTAGTCATTTTGGGAAGTTGACTGTGTTTAAAATGAGTTGGCAAGCAGCCCAAGATCGCATTTGAAATGAAGCTGTTTCTTTAGCTGACGAACGCAGCCCTGTTTCAACAGACGCCTGCATTTAATTGAAATAAGTGAGTTTAGAAAGTGTAAGTACTTCTCATTGATTTAATGGTCTAAATGCATTCTTAATCATATACAAATTAGGGAAATACGGAAATTTAAAGGAAAAAAGGGTTTCCACTTTCGGGAATGGCTAGCTCAGCTCGTCATTCTGCTTCAAAGAAAAAAGATAAATGATGATGCCATTAAAAGTGAACTAATTACGGAAGGCTTCTTTTAAAAACTCATTAACTGCAACCTCATTTACATAATGATGCATATTAATTAAGTTTTAATGAATCTGAATTTCCACCAAGTCGCTTTTCTTTGTCTGTGAAACAAATCGAACAAATCTTTTAAAAGTGTTCTCAAATCTACTTTTCACACCAAGGGGAGGGAACGTAATCATCTGTAGAAAATCTCCCCCCCCCCCTTTTTTTCCCTCGCAGGCCCATCTGTTAATTATTTTTTAAACGTAATCACTGACCCTTTGTTTTCGAAACCTTGGGGATTCATTGACTAGCGTCAAATGGCGAGCCAAACGATTCAAGGCTAAACACTCCAGGATGCATCAAGTGCAAGGGAACAATGGCAAAAGTCACAAAGTATTCACCTCGATGGCAGCATGAGTGGGTATAAAGCCTACCTCGGTGTGCTCTGGGCCCTAACCCAAGACACTGGCTCAAGCTGAGCTCCATCTTATAACATCCATACTCCTCCTGAAGTCATTCTGCCCAGAAATATCATTGTTTCAGCCAGTCTAGTCGCTTGGCAACACATTTTAATATTTTCCTCCTCTCCATCTATATTCTAGATCTGTATTTCCCCCTCCTGTTCTATCTCATAAGTTTCTTTCAGTTGTCTGTTTAGTGCTTCACAGGTATAATGCATGAGCTGAAATGCTGTCATACTTGCGTAAATGTTTTCTGTACCACACTACTCCCATTTGTTTATTAAGATAAAGGAACACCTGCCTATTTTTATTGCAGGACACCTAAATTCAGCCTACAAAAATATCCTCCCTTCAACTGACTGAGCCAAGATTAAACGTTGCCTACGGCAATGTTTATTTTTGTAGATCTGTTTGTTTCCTATGGGGAAGGTGGTGGTGGTTTGGGGGAGGGGGGTGATTTTGAAATGCCAGTTTAATTAAACACTGTAATGTAAGACCACCATTTCCAGCTGTTGCTGTTTCAGGTGTTTCATGTAAACACACAGACACACACGCAAAAAAAGAGAAAAATCCTCACGAACCCTGTGCTTCACCCGTTGTTTCACAGGAGTTAAAGCTGGGACTCAACGGAGCCCTGGGGAGAAGTATACTCCGAGTATGGGGTCTTGGTCCCCTAACAAAGAACATATTCACAGGAGGATTTGAAGGAGCTGGTAGACAATCGCAGGCACTGATCTGAAATAGGATCTCCAAGGTCCACTTAGTACAAACTGCAAGGTTCCTTCCTCTTGCCAAGGTTCCTTACTCTTTTTTTTCAGATAACTATGACATCAGATTTGTTTAGCGATGCATTCCGGAGCTTTAAAAAAAATCTTCGTTCGGTGTCGCTGGTTTTTAATTTATTTTTTAATTTTTTTTGACAGCGGGTGTCTTTCTCTTGGGAGGTCAGGAGTCGCGGAATCAGATGAGACGAGCTGGCGATGCGGCATAACGGGGAAACATAAAGCAGATGTTCGTTAATTAGGGGAGATGTGACTGACAAGACTCGAGCGGCGAGACACACAGGCTACTGGGCGCAAGGCAGCTGTTGTTACCGGCACTGTTGTCAGTCTTATACGCAAGTCACTGCATCCCCTTGGGGGGGGGGGGGGGACACGCACACTCACAATAATCAAAATAGAATAAAACGGAATTGAACGGGACTACTCCTGTGAATATTTTTCTTCTAGAAAGAGAGAGAGAGAGAGAGCCAGAAAAAAAACTCCAAGTTTCAAACTTTCCGCATTTTCTCAGAAACGTTCTGCATATGTTCATCCATCAAGAGAGAGAGACACACAGCACACACAGATCTCTTTATTCTTTCATAACATTCAGACAAGTGCTCCACTTTCTCCGACGAAAGGCCTGAACGCGCGTCTGAACTCGACGCCACAAGATACTGCCGATATGTGCAGAAATGTTTTTTTTTCTTCTTTATTCCTCAGTCGTGGGGCCAGTCCCTGCTGTACTGCGTATCATGCCCAGGTATTAAAATGCAGGAGCCGCTCAGAAGCGTGTGCTGCTTCACGGTACCGAGAGCCAGCTTAAAGGCGTGTTGACTGTAACATGTGCTGACTAGGCACCCAGGTCATGTCCAGGAAGGCTAGCATATAGCACCTTGGCTACTTTGCGGTAGTTATCAAGGCCCATATTTTGGCAGGTGTGTCAGCTTTGGTCTTAGTGACTTTTATTTGTGTTTTGTTGTACTTTCTGTAAGAGGAGGGTGAGAATTAGTTTCTCAGTCAGCTGACAAGCACCTTTCACCTGCAGCTGGTTAAGCTTGACATTAAGGACTTGTGTTTTCTACAGGCCATGTGTCCAGTCTTTGTGTCCTGACAGCCCAAACGCCCAGTTTTCCCTGTCTGTTTGCTCTTTTGCTTCTGTTTTCCACCCCCATGTGTGCCAGAACCTACTCCCAACCCAGTTTCCATGCTCCAATCCCTGCGACACATTGATCCGTTTGTCATCACAGCTGAAACAGCCCTTCCACTTATATTATGATGCGATCACATGATCAAAGGAATTTTATAATGCCTCAAATGAACATTCATTGTGATTCTGCCCGTGTATTTTTTTATGACGATTGTTTTAGAGAGAAGATAGAAAACATCTCATTCACCTCTCCTGGGAATACTTTTCGTTAATGAAGAGTCTATAATTAAGAGATAGTTAATTCTATTGGATAAACATCTGTAGGATAGAGAATTCATTGAATGCATTTCATTGGATAAACCATAAACCTTTACAATACAGAGGTTGAGGCAGTTCAATAATATGGTGATTTGGGAAATTCTATTGGCACTTGATGCTGACAATAAGACTGCACTTAAACACTGAGAGTGACTTCAAGAGCGTTTAGGAAAAGAAGCAATGCATTCTGGTAATCTTAGATCTCCTCTTCCCGTACCCACCGTCACGTTGGAAGGTTTCAAGACATGGGTGATATTTTCACTTTCTTAAGTATAGTTTGCACCCAATTTATCCGTAAACCATTTAATTTAGGGGCTGTGTCATTCGTTGCGTGTTAGATGTTGATCACAGATTTAAGTGGCTATTAAAGGGCAGATACTGAGTGCAGAAGATTCCGGGGAACATTTTTGGTGTAGCAGTTCCTATGTTACTTCACAGCAGATGAATGTGGTAAACGGGAATAATGTCTATCTCTCATTCTCTTCCATTCTGCCATTTTATTGGGGTACCTTGTATGCTTATTGTATTACCATCCTGGAGGTGGATGATAGGCTGGGGTGTCAGTTAGAGCTACTTCTCTGTTGTCCATTTGCAGGAAAGATGGCTGGAATGTGGCTAGACAAGTTAGGATGAGGGTAAATCAGCCTGTTTGTTGCATAGCTAGAGCTGTTCAGAGTCATTAAAATGCCAGCAGGTCTCCTTCTCGGGGGGGGAGGGGGGGCTTATCTCAGGCCATCCCGCTCTCTAACTGGCGACACGCCTGACGAATTGATAGATGGTGTGACATTAGCCTCGTTCAAACAACATATGTTAATGTGCATCCCATGGAAATGCTCTGATTATTTGTACATGAGGCTGGCTCCGATCCCTAGTCTCTGGCTAGTGAGCCTCCCTGAGACATGGGTGGTCACCCCGGCCGTATCTCAGTAAGGTCCATTCCTCCAGCCGCTGTGAGACAGACACGGGGCGTGGTCACCCCGGCCGTATCTCAGTAAGGTCCATTCCTCCAGCCGCTGTGAGACAGACACGCAATGTGGTCACTCCGGCCGTATCTTACCATAAAATGTTAGTCTCGTGGCTCTTAATTTTAATTTCTGACTATATATATATATATGTGTGTGTGTGTGTGTGCGTGAGCGGGTATACCTATCCTTATGGGGACACAATGTCCCCATAATGTGATAAATATCTGTTTTTTTTCCCTTATGG
>JAODUD010000039.1:13767191-13780187 GCA_026784285.1 Stomatorhinus walkeri | reverse complement strand
GGTCAGGCCACCGCCATGTCCAGGTGGGGTGGGGGTGGGGGTGGAGAGGCATGGAGTTCAAGGAATTGTGCTTTTGAATATGAAAGGGGGGGGGGGGATCGAGGAACAGATCTGCCCCATACCTTAAAGGAGGTTCAAGGAAGAGCACAGTCCTAGACATACACTGGAAGGGACTGTTTAAAGGAAGAGCGCAGCCCTATAACCCAAGAAGGTGGACATTCAGAGAACAGCGGTCGCTCCTTTGCAAAGACTGTGTGAGCCTCCTGACGTCCTTCATGCACTGCCCTCCTCCTGCAAAAGGCATTTTTTCAATAAGACACACACACGCACAGTTGTAAAATACTCAATCATTTCTCAGATCACAAATAAACGGGTATGTATGAGTATTTAAATGCTACCATTTTCAGAGCAAACAACTGCATTATGTATTCAGAGAAGGGGTTCTTTTGATATGAGATTATGCATTTAAATCCACTATACCAATAATATTTTCTGGAGTAATATTTTGCATTTGAGTATAGCATAACTTTATCGAGTATATGTTATATACTGTGTGTGTAATTGACAGTAGTACACTGAATAAAAATTATAACAAATACAATTTTCGTCATCCATAGCAATTTTAATTAAATAAATGCTGGGCATGGATATTACCTACACAACTTGCTTTTGGGATCTAGATTAACAGAAGAATTGCACACAGTTAGTATATAGTATTGTAGTAGTTAGTATAACTCACTACTTGGCTATTTTTTTTTATCAATGAGGTAATAAAAACCCTTAGACTTACTTGCAGGTTAAAATGCATGAAATTTGTAATAACCCATAATCTGTAATAACCTATCGGATTTATGCAGTTCACACTACTGTCATGCCAAAAGGAGTTCTGCAGGTGATCAGAAACTGATATGCGCAGATTGCCAACAGTTTACAGATTCATTATTCGTTTATGCAAAACATATATCTGTGCTGTTTACAATCAAAATCAAAGTATAAGTTTAATTGAAATCATTGTTCTATGAGAGACCTTACTGGCTCTCATGCGTACAACCCGTCATTTTCCCACAAATGAATATGGATTAGAAAATGAGTATTTCCTAGAGTACTCCATGGTACGCTGCCTTGGTAGCTCCCTTTTGGAAAATAAAAGAGGAATAAAACGATGGGATTCGGGCCGCAGATTAATCCTTAAGAGGGAATCAGCTGAACATATCCAATTAAAGACTTAGTGATTTTGTATTTCTTTTTCTTTTTTTTTACTTTTCCTTTTTGCCACTCTGCGGTCCTCTGAGACATACGCGATTCAGCGTGCTGCATATATTTTCAGGTTCCACTCTGGGGTGTTGAATTCTTCATGACAAAAATGGTCCGCTAATTATCGAACAGATGTAGGGTGATGGAGAGTGGGCTTCGGCAGCCATCCCCTGGAACCCGGCCGCCGCCTTAATGGCAGTGACGGCTCCTCGGGCCGCGCTGGAGCCCGGGCAGGGAGGCTGCTAGCTGGCTGAGGGAAGAAGCCTCCGGTCTCCGGGAGCAATCTGTATCTGTGGATTACAGATTAAACAAAGATTTTAATAAGTTGTTTGGAGCAGTTGCTGGGGAGAATCTATAAGTATGCTGTGCAGTATGGCCCATATAGATCCAAGAAAAGCAGGAAACCAAGCGTGTTCTGGGGGAGAGGTGAGGCCCAGGAACTAAAACCAACACATAGTGGTGACGGAACGGCAGAACCTACTTGTTCTGTGTGAGAGAGATGGAGCGACGTCTCAGGGATCAAGGCTTTACGAGGATCTTATTTCAGAACATGTTTTTGCATCTTGGTCCTAGTAGGATACTCCATGAGGGGGGGCATTGTACCCACCTGAATTATCTAACAGGGACGGAATGCCTGCCCTGCCCATATTCCCCACGGTCCCCGTCTGCTGCTGACCTCTTCACTGTCCAGAAGAACCAGCTGCTTCATGGTGCTGTTTCTGGCACAGCTGATGTAGCTTCTGGGAAAAGTTTATGAGAGAAGCAGAATCCATCTCGTCTCGATTCTGTCAACATCACTAGAAAAGCACTCCTAAGACTCTCTTTAGGCCAATGTACGTTAAACGTGGTCACATCACCCAGCGTATGCTTTAGTACTGGATGCAGACACAACGCATGACGGTATGTGAACATTCACATAGGAACCGGCACATATAGGTTCCGCTTCAGCTGGACACGTCAGTCTGCGGTTGGAATTGAACGGCTGTGTTTCTCATCACACGTCCACTTGGTTTTCGCACTCTTCATTTGAGGAAGCGTTGGCTTTCTTCGAATTCCAGACCTTCTCGCTGTTGCAGAATGTTTATTCTGATACCTGGATTCCAATATCTGTATGCTAAAGGGCAAAGGCTGATGACGGCCTTGTAGTTCCTCAAGTGTGAACACAGATTTTAACACATACAGGTCCTCCAACATGCTTCCAGCATATGCCAGTAATTTTTACCTTGTCGCAACTTAAGTGGTTATGCTGTCATACTGATATGCTCCAAGAAAGTAGGGCTTTAATTAATGTGTGTAAGTATTTAAAGTTTGATGGGCAATGCTATAATAATAATCAATCCTTTATTTATCCCCATGGGGAAACTCCTTTTTATGCCTCCCTCAACTTGCTCTTTGTAGAGCAAGCTGTCTGCAAAGGGCAGCCACCCGTAGCGGTGCACAGGGAGCTCGGGGTTAAGGGCCTTGCTCAAGGACACACAGACAGGCTGAGGCTGGGTTTGAACCAGCGCCCTTGTGATTACAAGCACACAGGATTAGCCCACTGAGCCACATGCTACCCCACATGGCTATAGGCCACGTATGTCTTATTTACTAGCTGGCCACGTGTCACCTATTCGCCACAGAATTATAATAAAACGTGTAAGCGAGTGATCAGCAGCTGAAACTAGACATGTAGAGTAGCGGGTAGAAAACAGAGACCCTCGGCACAGATCGGTGTGATGTTTAAAATCTCAGCCCATCTCCTTAATGGCATTGCAATGGTAATTTCAGGGTGTTTTATTCTGAAAGTCTCCTGTAATTTAATGGAGCTGTTTAATAAACCTCATCTAATACTTTGTTTAGCTTTACAATATAAATTCAATTGTTTTTTTTTCGTTTAAAAAATGTGTATGCCATTTAATAATTCTGTGACGACTAACAATTTTAAACAAAAATTAGTCAAACCTTGGTTTTAAGAGGGCACCTTGCAACACAGTGTTAAACAGAAAAAAAGAATCAAATAACGAATGAATAAATCAAAGGTAAAACTTTTTTCTCCCCTGACAGATACACTACACGTACCTATACACTTTTACACAATTTCATTGCTACGGTGTGTTGAAATGGGTATAACCCACTGTGCCCCCTTAAATGTGCTTTTGCTTATTGACTGTCCATAAAATCTGTTTGATTCCGAGAGAATAATACGTCAGAAATAGCAGAGACGACAGTACTACTACTACTACTACTACTACTAATAATAATAATAATAATAATAATAATAATAATAATAATAATAATAATACATTAAATACGATGGAAATTGATGCCGGTAAGAAACTGGGCTAGAACTGGAAAGCCATAAGCAGGACACAGGTGTTGCACCCCAACGATTATAATAATTAATGCGGTGCAGATACACATGTGGTTATTGCCAGATCAATAAAATTATTATAAAAATATTATTTACCTGTTAGACTTATTTTTACAGTTTTAGTGCTCATTTTAAATGCTTACATTAAATCCTGACATTCACAATGATGTAAGATTTTAAAAAGCAAATCTCATCAGTTGGCTAATGTGCTGTCTGGAAGAGAACAGAAATTATTAATTAGCCGTTTCTGAGCTTGGCGGTATATTCACTCAGTAACTTGCGTGTGATTGAGCTGGGTAATTTTAATCACATGAACGAGGGGGGAAGCAAACGATGGGAGAGGTGAGCGGCTGCTTTCTTACGGCTTTGCTTTTACACTAATGGCCATATGTTCTCCTATGTACTTTTCTTCATTAACTCGAGACGGCGCGCTCAGAAGCGGCCCGGGAGCGGAGGCGCGCCCGTCACGGGGCTCGCGGACCGGCCCGCGCCGTCTGCTAATTAAAATGCCGCAGGTTTCCTCTGACGGGAACGCGCGGCTATTAGCATGAGGTGGCGAGCGTAATCCGCATAGAGAGAGCGCGCCCTCAAACACCCGATTGGGGAGAGCTGCAAATCTGTCTGGCAGACAGCCTAACTCTCACCTTACATGAAAAATAGCATAAAGAAAAGTTTACTTTTCTTTGACTCAAGTTGACTCTGTGCAGAGCCCATACAGTCAAGGCGTCCCTTTAATGAATTACGCCTGTCCATCCCGTTTCCACGTTAGTGGCAGGTCCCCCCCCCCCCATCCCCCTCCATTTCCTGAGAACAAAGGTGGTGGGCGTGTGGGGAGAGAGAGGCCCATGTTTCATCAGGGAGAGGCTGATGTGAATTATAAACAAATATAGAAGAAATTTGGCTACTTCACTTTTATTCTTTGTATATGCCGTTTCGGCTTACCAGTGTGAAATGTTGTGGAGTCGATAATAATTAGATACAGAAGTGTTTAATGCAGCCTTCACAAGTCCAAAGATTCCCTAACAACGCCTCTTAGCGCCCAAAGTCTTAGCTTTATTACGCTGTGTTTATCGCATCACATTTTTCCCCCTAAATGCACGGAATCCAGTGTGACACTTTCACGATTCTTATACCCTCCATATTGCATCTTTTCTTCGTTGGGGCCACGGTGTCATTTTCATTCTAAACCTGAATTACCAATCTGTACTTCCTGTATGGGCAATTTAAATGCACAGGCTTTTATGCAAAACACACTAAACCGGAGCATTTCCCACCGTAAATTGGACGTTTTTACAGTTCTAATTTCACCATTTTGATGGTGGCAAAGTCTCCCCAGTGGGATGGCGCCTTCTGATCCGTTTGCAGCTCTCCGGTGACGTCCGGATGACAAGTTTCTTTAATATGCATGCAGGCCTGCAATTCCGATGTTTTTTCGCTTTGGTGGGCCGCGGCAGACGGACACCGCTGAGAATGAGGTGTTTGACGATACAGTTGATATAAAAACGTCAGCGTTCTAAAAACCCTTGTCTCCTCTAATACTTCCCCACATCAGCGTTCCGTCTGCAGCAGAATAAAAGGAGATGGGAAGGGACACGAGTCAGACACCGCTATTACTCGCGCAATCGAATTTTCTTTTCGTTTATCGCTGCGGAGGCCCTTCTGTTTCCATTGACCTGCCGTGCCTGGCCTACTATTGAGCCTGACAGGTCTATGTAAATGCAATTCTTTGTTCACCTGACCTTCACACACATCATCTTGGGCTGAGTTATGGCTCAAGCATCCAGAGGCAGTTTAAACGCGTCCTGTAAGATGTCCTGTGGGGAGACAGATCTCTTTTGGAGTGGAAAACAGCACACTGTCCGTGTCAAAATGAGTCAGAAGAGCAGCAACAACAGAACCTCATTCCCGAACATGGTGTCAGGTCCAGGCAGTTAACCATTGGCAGGGTGCATCAGACAGAAAACCAGGCTGTAAGCAATGGATGTTCCAGTTCAGTGTGCATTGCGTCTTGTTTGATCATATGATTATTAAACCATTTTAAACCAGTTTTTGACAAATAGAAGCAATTTATCAAACATATACAGATAATGGAAAATAATAAAAGCCAGGCTGACAACAGATGTTGGATGGGGGATGTCTTGTAAAGTAATATCTTATTGATAATTCAAAATCAATCTGCAGATACAATGCAAGCAAGCAAATAATGAAATGTGACCCATACAAATAACCAAATGGTGAGCATTTGCCTGTTCAGTGACTTGGCACTTTTGACTGCATTTTTCGGCGTGTTTTTGTTAGGTGTGACATTGAACCCCAGTGTTTCTAAGTGTACTTATACAAACGAAGGGTCCGATATGAACTATTAAAGCCATATTGTCATGTTCCTACCTTAGAGGTTATTTTTTTCCAGTTTCTACTCTCAATAGCTTGGTACTGGGACAGTATTATATACAGACATTATCTAATATTACTCTAACAATCCAATTCATTTACATTTCACTTATAACAGAATAAGTGATAAACTGACTTAAAACAATTGTGCTGATTTTTTTTTTTTTACAATGAAGTACAATTAAGTACTGACCTTGACATTTTTACTTATGCTCCTTGAGAAATCCTCTGTGCACATTTGATCATTTTCACCCTTTTATGCATGCGAGAGAGACAGAAAAAAATCTATTAACACCAGCAATTAAAATGCATTTCACTAATGCAGGCGGTTCAGATGAATCATCTGGGCTTCTTCGTATTAACAAGTCTCCAAATTAAGGGGAGCTGCTCACAAATCTAGAACTTGGTAGCATTTTCAATTGGCCAAGGATTTGCCACGGACCAGCAAAATTCCGACTGAAAGACCCTATGGTACGGTTTTGCATTATTTCTTATGTGCTGGTTTATTTGACACAGATTGCATTTGTGAAGTTGCATTTCCTGTTTCAGGTGTTTTTAATGTTATTACGAGCAATCAATTATTGATTTATTGATTATTGCATTCAGTTTGATTATTTCACCCAACTGCTTATCAATCTAATTCTTGGTTGGAGGTTTACGTAAAAAATACATCCAAAATCTTCAAAAGATCATAAAAACTAGTGTCTTGCTCTTAAGAATTTTCAGAGCATTCAGGTTTGGAACATTTATTTGTAAAATGAAAAAAAAAAACTGTACATGCATCAATTTGGCACAAAAATGATGAGGATTTGCAGTTAACTTTCTGCGATCTGCCGGATCAGTGCTCACCACAAAGCCTTCAGATGGGTTAAACCTCTCTGCATCCCTCTCATGTCCAACTCTTCTTTATTTATCTGATTATTATTTATATAGTATGTGTCGTTTGGCATCAGTAATGTGGCTGTCCCATTTCTTTGACCAAACAGGAAGACGGTATGGTGCGTAAAATGAGTCTGTCTCCATCATATCATGTATTGTTGGGCTGCTGTTGCACATTTTTGTGTTGTCAGTCGAATGAGTCATAAGTGTCAGCGTGTTATATCGTCTGCATGTGTGAGATCAGCATTATGTTTGCTTCCCATCAGAAATTAGGGTGAGTTTCCTCACCCAATGGGAGCACAAAAAGCTTCTCCTGGCAGCCTTTAGGTCTCTAGTCTCTGATGTTAATGACCATGCCACCTGGTGTCTTGTGCCAGTATTGCTGATATTAGGTTGTCTCCATTAAGGGGATGTGCATTGAGGCATGGGGGGTTTCAGGAGGATCAGCTATATTTTTCTCTGTTACTGCTGAAAAACAGTTATTTCCCTTCCTTCAGTCACTGTCCGTCACTCGAGACTTATCCTTCATATCTGATTGGACGGTTCACACCCTTCTCCTCCCGCAGCCCAATCCTTAGGCTCCAGTCCCAGTTCCAGCCATTATGTCTTGCTGGATCGTTTGGCTCTTTTTTTTGTTTTTCCTGCTTTGTGTGTCCCAGGGAATCTGACCCCCTGCTCCCACACACGGGTACTTCACACATGGCAGGTCAAACCATGATCCTTCGTCTACCATGATAACATCTGCAGTGAGGATGGGGTTTAATGCACTAAGTTAATTCACTTTGAGCATGTATTTAAAGATAAGCTCTCGGGTTTGTGAAAAAAAAAAAAACGCAATATGCATTTTACAAAACAAAAACTTTTAAGCAAAAATAATGAGCATTTGGGTTATAGCCACTGATGCTTCTCTCCCAGGTGACTAAGTCGAGTTACTGTACAGAAAACAATGTAACACTTTGGGTGTTCAGATACATATGTACAGTGAATCCTGGGATCACATATGGGGTAAGTGGTTTGAAGAGGGATGAGTGGATGCAGCCATTTATAATACATTTTTTATTTAATTTGTTAAACATTAATTAATTTTACTATTACCTAATTTAAGGACTGTAATACTTTTGAATTTTAGATTCATTAAAATGGGTGATCTGTTGGATCTTCACACAAATATACAGGCAAATGCACACACACATGCACGCACACCCATACGCATACACACATGCATGCAAATATGCATGCAATCATGTATGCATGCACCCACATGCATGCAAACACTCACACACCTGCATATGTACAAACATGCACGCACATGCACCCCTTACAGATGTGCGCGCGCACACACGCACACACACACACCTGGGAGACTAAGAGACACCGCCTCATTGTGTCAGGTGGTACTGCTCAGATGTTGGTGACCAAGGCAGATGGATTCATCGTAGCCTGCGGGGTGACCCGACCCGGAGCCCGAAGAGCGCGTTCACGTGCCCGCGACTCCAGGGCCCTCGGCACCCAGCTACATTTGCATCCCTTTGAATGTGATGCTTGAAAAAAAGAGAAAGAAAAAGGGAAAAAAAAGTAACCTAGCTACTAGATTAAATTTTGCCATCTAGAAAATGAGGAAAAAAAGACCCATATCTCCTGGAGTCTTCTGGGAAGATCTTTATTCTGATTCTTGTTAGAATTGTTTATCACTTTGACAGAGCAGGACCGGGACGAGATAAAGGCAATGCTCTATCACGGGCCCTGACAGTCATAGGACATGCCGTGGAATGAAAGGAGCCCGGGAAATATTATTAATAGATGCTGACTTGATTTGACTCCATAGCACATCAAGAAGAAGGAAGCTGAGGCTTGATTGTAACTTGTGAAGTTCTGTCCAAAAGTGAAGCGATTTTTCATGAACTGATGGCCTGTTTTTCTTTTCCCACTGTATTTCTTTTGTCCGTTTTTTTCCTTCCTTCCTACTCTGCATGCCGTCGGGAGTCCGCGCCACCGCTAATCATCGCGCCTCATCGTGTCAGCGCCTGACACAAAATGGACAGGCGGCCACAGCGAAGGACGACGGACACAGGAGCTTCCATCATGTCATTAATCTGCAGAAAGAAAAGTCTCGATGATGGGCGGGTGTTAGCATCGTGCCTGTAACTACCAATAATCACTCGCTGTGGTCACGGGGGCAGAAGGGACCACACGTGGAGTGTAATAAAACCCCCTGAGAGAGGTGCCGAGTATCCGAATCAGGATGGTATCACAACCACAGAGCAGCAAAAATAGTGCCTTTAGCCTCAGGCTTCTGCAACGGCCTTGTTATTGATTTTTGTTTTGCTTATTCATAGGCTGGTTGATACAGTGCCTCAATGCAGGTGCAGTTTGTAGAGTTTCTCTCCTGGCGTTTTTCCACTGCCAGGAACAGAGCCGTACTGGGAACCGACGGTTTTCCATGGCAAAGTATGCAAGCTGTACCCGAGTCGCAGCTGACCCATACCCACGCTGACATGATCCTGCTCACTACCAGGGCTGAATGTGTCGCCAAACCAAGTTGGTTGTGTCACCACCATCTGATAGATTGAAATGCACAGATATATTGGTGTTCTGTGCATGGATTATCTGAAGCAAAAAGTATATGTTTTATGTATTTTATATTATTAGAAGTATTGCACATCTCAATACATTGCTGAATACTCAGAATTTGAAAATTTCCTAATTAGAAAAGTAACATAGAACAACTGAACCGAATGAATTCGTAACAGACTCTGCTCGCGTTTCATACTTGGGCGATATATTGTGTGAACAGTAAATAAACCTCTCTTTGGTTTTACGTCACTGTTACTCTCCAAACTTGGCAACGCCTTTACTGAGCCGACCCTTCTGCAGTAGAAAACCAAAGCGAGCTAGAACCGTGCTGAAACTAGTGTCTCTTTACAGTATAGCTCAGTTCCCATATGCCTGTGGAAAAGCATCATATATTATGCCTGGGCTAACTCTGGGTACTCTGCTCTGCATGGCGCGTGTGACGGTACCTTAGCCAGGGTGTCCCCCTGCCTTGCTCCCCATGCTGCATCTCAGCATGAAGCCTTTAAAGTGTCAGAGGAACAACATTGAAAGAAACCCCACATCCTACATGGATTAAGACATGCTCTTTATTCATATTCTTATATATTTGAATGCTGATCAGTTCACACGATGATTAACATTAAACACTACAATGGAAGAATCATGTTTTCACTTTCTGTAAGTTCTTTTTATGGCCTGAAGTGTTGAAATGCAATAATAGATTTGTTTGTGACAAATGATCAGGTTCCTCAGACCCAAAACCTGCCAGCACCCCCACAGTGAAACTGTGTTGCTCTATAGGTGCTTCTGCGGGGGGTGAAAGAGGCCTTTGCGCCATACTTTCGTAGTTTAGCTGCGAGTGCTTATCTCACGTTAGAAGAAATTCCTGATTCCAACTTCAGAAATCACAACTACAGTGACATACCTGGCAATAATGTGTCATTTTTTTGCACTAATATTTTTTTGCAAAATATATTATTAAAGGAAGATAAGGTTAGGAAGAGAAGATACTAAATGAATTGACTTGTCGTACCTAAACAAAGATTCTGGGTCTTATTTAACATCTGGTGCAAGGCAGCAGCAAAGCAGAGCCCAGCGCTGTTGTCATTTTCCCATCCAACACCCATGTCATTTAAATTGCATGTGCCCATCTGAGCACCCGTGAGCGTGTCAGTATTAAAATGAGGCGGAGTCGGGTGCATTGCTGGTGCATTGCTATTTTGAGGCAACAGAAAAAGAGATTGTGCTTTTGACCAAAAAAAACACCTGGTCAAAAGTCAACGGCTCAGTATTTCACTGTTATTTTAGTGGAGCATTATAAAGACTGTGAGATGCACCTTCACAGGTGCTTATCTAATGCACATACATTGCTTATTACACACATGCAGCAGCACACAAAAATGTGTGATTAAAATAAAAAAGATTACAATGTGAAAGATAATTATGCATCAATGCGCGCATCAAAATATTTTAAGATATCTATGTCATGATGGTTAGTCTCCAGATCTTCAGCCAGCGGACCTGTATGACATTTACAGTCCATTTATTGTATTGCTTTGTTGCAGGTGTTTAATATAAAATAATTATTTTGTCCGGCTCCTGCCCACATTTTACAAGTATCATCCCATTTCCATCTGCAAAGGAAAAATGTGTTTGGTTTGACAATGCTTATTCTCAGGTAAACAATAAAGACAAAATTGCATCAACAACAAATAGGCTACTTTCCACTGCCTTCATTTTCCACATGAGAGTAGGCTAGTCATACATATATGAATATTTTTGCAGCAACAGATAGTAGATATGCACAAACAAAATCCACACATTTTTGTCTGGTTTCAGTTTTAGTGCAGTTTTCACATTTGATTTGCTTGCACATTCATTAAATGTCAGGTCGTCTGGCCCTTCCAAACTGAACACACAAACTGAACACTGGCCCTGCTAGACTTGTGCCTAGTGCATGATAGCACTTTGTTACATTTGTCATAATGGGCAATAGGCAAGTGGTCGCTTACAATAAAAATTACCACCAAATATCTGATTTCCCTTTACTTAATTTGACATTAAGTAGTTATAAAGTTTTATATTCACCTTTCTTTAAGCAGGTACTTACATCCCCGGACGTTAAAGATTTCTCTGCTGGCTCCACCATCATTAATTGGGCACTCATGAGAGTGACAAGGGACATTCAAAATGCTAACACCCTTCTGAAATGTCCAGGACAGGCAGGCTGTGTAAAAACCAAATTAAGCATGGGCATCGCATTTTTCTTTTAAACTTTATAGTCATTCACAAACATAAGTAAAAGTTTGATACTTATTTATTAAAATTATTTTCCCTGCTCCTGTATACATATCAATCACTTTCCGCCCGCTCCTGCATTCAAATATGAAAATTTGTCCCGTGCTGCGGGTCTCGTGGGAATACAGACTTCTGCTCTGGTGGAATCCTGCTGTTGCCATAGTTGGTCTGTTCGCGCGCTTTCACTTTGCACACGAGCAGATCCATTTCCTCTGTAGAGAAGTTCTCTGTTTCTACTACCTGGAAAATCTGCCGTTATAAGGAAAGTGCACCTGGCTCTGAAAGGGATTGAGAGACGACTCTGATTGGTTTACACTCCAAACACGCCCATGACTAATAACACGACTTTTTTTTGACTGAATATTTTTCCGCCATTAAACTAGCAAACGTGGGTTGACCCTCTAGCCCTATTTTACCTATCTAAAGTACATGGCCTGAAGTTCTTTCAGGACATAGTTATCCCACTTTTGCTAGTCTAGCAGCGGAATAATAGTTGCTGCGCCAGGTACACGGTTCAAAAGGGTTGCAATAAGTGAACTGGTGTCTTGGGTGTTTTTGGGGTGTAACATGCTATAAACCAATCAGAGTGCCACCTCTAATTCCCCTGTTCCCTATGTATAAAGAACATCAGCAGCAAATCATCTGTTTGTGATATGTTCACAAAAAGGTATAACTCTCTCCCTCAGAAGAGTAAAATCTTTGATCAGTTTGGGCAGCATACTGCCATGGAGTGACATTATTTCCTTGTATCTAAAGAACAAGTGATGCAGATTTTCCCTGACAAAGGGCACATTGAACTTATACAAAACTCTTTTTAAATGGCCCACTGCCGCCCACAAAATCACTGTGCTTTTCAGATAATTCTCTGACATGAAATCAGTGTCCCTTTCAGAGGACCACTGACACAAAATCACAGTCCCTTTCAGAGGAACCACTGACACAAAATCACTGTCCCTCTCAGAGGATCCACTGACACAAAATCACAGTCCCTTTCAGAGGATTCACTGACACAAAATCACTGTCCCTTTCAGAGGAACCACTGACACAAAATCACTGTCTGTTTCAGAGGACCCACTGACACAAAATCACTGTCTGTTACAGAGTGTCCACTGACACAAAATCACTGCCCCTCTCAGACGATCCACTGACACAAAATCGCTGTCCCTCTCAGAGGATCCACTGACACAAAATCACTGTCCCTCTCAGAGGATCCACTGACACAAAATCACTGTCCCTCTCAGAGGATCCACTGACACAAAATCACTGTC
>JAODUD010000039.1:13740175-13761299 GCA_026784285.1 Stomatorhinus walkeri | reverse complement strand
TTTATTTATTTTTTTTTCTGGTATGTTGTTTACAAAATTAATTACAGAGATGTGTCAGCGAATGATATACATTCTGCAAACTGTAATGTTCACTCTGTAACTTTTCAGGACCTCAATGTATAGAGAAGTAATGGATCTATTTAATTCAGACACAATATAAGGCATGGAAAATAAAACAAAACTGTGTGAGATTAAGAGATTGTGTATTTTTATTTTTTAGGCAAGTTCAATGTAAATAATAATTATTTATGGATTATTTCATACAGGATAACAGCAAGACCTTGTGCAATGAATAATATAGAATGTCCACACCTTGGTTAAAGCAGAATGTAATAACTTGCAATCAGTGAGACCACAGAGTACGTCACCTGTATGCAGCCCGAAAGGGGCAAAATAATTAGCGGATAATATTTATAAAATACTGAACCAGGGAGTGGGTCAGTTTACCCACAATGTCACAATGTACCGGAATTCGAAAGAAAGAAACCATTTTAGTAAAGTTCCAGACTCCTCTGGGAAATGCAGGGTTAAGCTTTGACAATAAACTTCTACTACTGACAAAAGAGGGCAGTATGATGACATAACGGGCTGACTCTGTGCTCACCTGCGAAACACAGTGACACCTCCCTGCCGGCCAATATACAGTATGTATCTATTTATTTGCTACAGTTGAAATGCACCTCTGTGGTTTACAGATTAGTCACTTAAATGTACTCATATAACGCAACACTTTTGTTTGATTATTTTTAGCATCACCTACACAGACAAATGTAAATGATTTATTCAAGAGGTACATAGTATCAGATAGGATCCGCCTTTGTGTGCTGAGCGAGTTCAAGCTTTAACAAATTATGAATACGGACAAGGTGTTTTCAGCGACAATACTGCCCTGTGCTGCACGTTTTTGTTCATCACACTATTCTCTGTAAACTTTAGTTGCTGTAAAAATCCCAGGAAGGTTGCTGTTTATGAGATACTGCAAACACCATGTCTAGCACTAGCAATCACATAAGGTTTAAAAACACTTAGATCACACGTTTGGGCCATTTCAGTTCTTAGCTATACAGTAACTCTTGACCCTGTCTGAATGCTCTGTATATTCAATTAGAGCCATGTGATTCATCGTTAGGAGGAGCAAGATGATTTCATTATTGAATAGGTGTATATCTCAAAGCAATATCATTGTAGAGGAGTTATAACGCATGCTATGTCTTAAAAAATTTTTCTGATTTTATCTAAACAATAAGTGTTTTTCCGTGTCGAATTCCAAGGAGATGCTTGTGACTATTTGTGTGCAAAGAGTGACGGGACATGGTGATGTGTAGAACATGTCATTCTGTGAGTGATGATCTCAGGATGCCGTGAGAAACATGATAAGAGAGGAATGAAGCAAGTGCTTCACTGTGGTCCCAGGCATTCCTCACATTTCATTAGTTAATAGCCCATATGCAAATAGAATCATTATCTTGGCCAGGACATGAATGTCTGCCGCCAATTAAGTTTCGATCCAGCAGGAATTACACAATGGCGTGTCACGGAGCCGTAACGCTCCTTCCGGGGATCGTCCGACTCTCTGAAGCCTCGTGGAAACGCTGGGGAGTTTCCCCTTCACTCTCCGCTAAGCACGGCGGCGGCCATGGGAACGTTCTGCTCTCGGCGGCCCGGCAGGCGCACGATCCGAAGCCAGAACAGCTGGACTCCGGTGACAAGGAGTCCGGAGCTGCCGGGACCACCTCCCCCAGGGCCCATCAATTAAACAGCACCCCCCTCCCCTGCCCCCACACACATACAGGCATGCTCAGCCCCATGGGGGCTTTGGGGGTGCTGGTCTGGAGATGCTGAGTTGGGGTGAGTGAGGGGGCAAGGGGTCAGTGGGAAGGAAGGGGGTCAGTTTTTGAACTTGAATGACACACCCTACCCTGTCATACTGCCCCCACCCCCCACAAATCTAAAATCAGATGCTTCAAATTGGTGCTGCGAAGTGTCAGGCACCAGTTAACTTATTCAAAAGTTTTGCAGTGTGAAAACTCACAGATGATGTCATGGATGCTGATGGATTTGGAGACACCCGAGTGATTATATGGGAACGATAAACCAAATCATCATAATGCTGGCAGATTAACAATGTCTGTAGCTTCAGAACCACATAGATTATTTTACTGAGTTAATACCAGAGCAAATGTTGATTGGTAAACTCTTCTAAACATTTTTAAATCTGTACAATTAAGAGTGAGCAGATCACAAAAAAAAATCTTTTTCTACTGGATGTCAAAGAAAGTGCTAAAAAGTGCAATTTACTGTAATGCCAAATTTTGTTATCGGAAAAGAAACAAGTTGAGTATGTTTGTGCTTGTATGAGGCATGTAAGCATGGAAACAGAAGAGAAACAACCGAATATCTAGAATTAAAAGTAAGTTGTTATATGAAAGCAACTAAATTATTTATATGATTGCACTCAGTGGCCACTTTATTAGGTACAACTGCTTGGTAACAGAATCATCCTGCTCCCCCTAACAGCAGACCGTATGGTTCTTGCTGAATATATACAGCCGTCACTGGGCCAGGAGGTACGTTAAATGTCTGGTTAAGTATTAAAACATGCGTGACCTAAGTGATTCTGAATTTGGTATGAATATTGTTGCCAGACACGTTGGTTTAAGCATTTCAGTAATAGCTGCCCTCCTTGGGTTTTCATGCACTAATGTCTTTACAGAGCATGATGTGATTAAATAACTAAATAGATGGATAAATAAATAAAAGACAAGTGCATGAGTCGGGGCAGTTCTGTGGTGGAAAACAGCTTGTTAATGAGAGAGGTCAAATGAGAACGGCCAGACTCATTAAAGCTAACGGGAAGGACACTAGTGAACAAATAACAGCTCAACACAACATTACAGCATCGCTATGCAAAATGCACGTCTGCTTTTAAGCAGTTCTGGAGACCAAAGGTAGAGACACGTAATAAAGTACCTGTACAGGGTGGCATGATGACATAGTGGGTTGCTATGCTGCCTCATACCTTCAAGGCATCTCTTTCCCTGTGTGTGTGGCTCTGTGTGTTACATCCAAAAACTTGTAGCAAGGTGAATCGGTGTCTCTTAATTGTGTATAGCGTGTACAAGCATGTGTGTGTTGTAATGGACCGGCATTCCTTCCAGACTGTTCCCTTGCCTTGTGCCCCGTGCAGCCAGGGATAGGCTCCAAGTTATACTTGTGACCCTGTACTGGACAAACTGACGAAAGATGGAGGGATGAGCGCATAAAAAGGAAGAGACATACATCGCCGTCCTGCGAAAATTGTTCATAAGTGTGTTTAACAATTCCGCACCTGAGTCCCTTGAGAAAGCTTGAATTAATGTATCACATTACCCTAAAATAGCTTATAAGGACAAAAAGAGGGAAATTAAGCAGTATTCACCTAATGGTTATGGCCCAATTATTTACCATTAACCTTCTGCTAGATTGCTTTAAAAAATCTATTATGTGCAGCATCTAACCCATTTACTCTCACAGAAACAGTGTCAACTGAATCATAAGCATCATATTCCGAAGGTTTGGCTAAGTGCTGAGATGTCTGGTGTAATGGAAAGGGGCTGGAAAGGGCTGGAAAGGGGCTGGAAAGGGCTGGAAAGGATTTAACCGAGCTGGATATCCACAGGAGCTGCCGTGGCGGAACCTGGTGCATATGAAAGGATATTAAATATATATGTAAAAAGATATCAGCAACCGTGATTAAAAACTGTGCTATTAATAACTGCAGGCACTATATTACAAAAATCTGCATTCCTTCAAATAAAATAGTTTTTGTGTTAAGTAAAATACTGGTCAACAACAGACAAAATGTCACATGAAACACATGTTTTGAGAGCTGGATACGTATGAAGGATACGGAATAACTTCATATAAAAAAATTTCAAACTTTTGTTCTTGTTTTACCACTTATTGTTTCCCAACAAATTGAAATCATAACAGAATAAATAAATATCATTCTCACACTTGTTTTGCAACCAGGAAGGGAGACAATCGTCAGCAAATTAGCAGGATTCTAATTTAGACATGCAGCCATAATAATGGAATTAATTATAATTATAATATTAATTATAATATTGATTACATTAGATATGCACTACTCTTGGAGTTAATCTCGTTGCTGAAACATGTACGTTGTCTCTCATCATTGGTTGAAGGACTCACAGATGTGCCTCCGCAAGTAAGATACGAGTCTGAAAAACAAAAATTCACTTCCGACACAATGATTTTATATGCTGAAGCAGGACTAGCTGTTGATTTCATCATTTTTGATATGTGTTGTATTTTAGCAAATTCCAACAATGAACGAAATGATCAAAAGCAGGTGACTAAACTCAGTGTCTTATTCGTTGCATTCAATTTTTTTTCTTTTTTTATGAACTGCTAACTTTCCACAGCTCCCAAAAACTTATGACATGTGAGCATCTTCTTCCTTTGCAAGTTAAAATTCTCCTTATTGATACCATTCTGGCTAAATGGCAAACAGCATTTCCATGGATGAAATAAAGGTGTTCCCAGTTATCACCAATTATGACAAAGGTACTGCTTATATTACAATGTCCATTAATAAAAATAGAAAGAGGAATTACTTTGCAGCAGTGGAGCTTGAGCTGTTACTAAAACTTTTTTATTATGTATTTGATTTACTACTGTATATAGCAAATGTATATATCAGGTAATTTTTCTGATGTAAATTGTGGAATATCCATATTCTCAAGTTACGGAAATGAGCAATGCGGAGGCAGGCAGAAAGCAAAAAATAAGGATACTTTGAGGTAAACAAACAGGAGCAGATGAAACAAAAACAGGAACAAAATGGGACCACAAGGGGTAAAAATGAGAAAACCAGCACAAGGTAGGGTACCGACAATGGGAGGAATGATGTAAATGAATGGACTGGGGAATACAACTGGGAAGCATGCGTATATGAGACTAAGGAGAGGCAGCTGAGAATGATAAATATCACGGTTAGGAATGAAAGGTAAGACAAAAAAGTAACTGGAGTGGCTTGTTAGGGTCATGCCAGGGAGGATCAGGTCAGAAGAGTCAGGGAGACATGGCAGGCAGTACGTACCAACACACCCACAAAGTGTGCCTGCGCACAAAGGAAAATCAGGACAGGGGACCAAGGGAACCAAACGACATGGCGGACCCACAGGGCTGGGGACAGATGGGACACAGGACTAAACAGGGCATGATAGGACCAACAAGACTCATGGAATAGATACCACAATAGACCAGAAGGATGGAGTCCCTGAATAGGACAGGACAGGCTTGTACAGGATAGAACACAGCACATCAGAGAAAACCAGACAGTCAATAACTCAGGACATGGGACAAGATCCAGGACATGACTAGGCACACGGGCAAGACTAGGGACAACAAAGAGGATAGTCAGCAAGACACACACAGACAGGTAGCAAAACCAGAGACAAGCACAGAGACAGCCAGGGTAATATAAAGGCAGGAAAAGACCATGAGACAGGGACTCAGGCATGATGAATGGAAACAGGGAACATCCAGGAAGTACCCCGGACCCTGGAGAGCTAGGCTGTGAACATGGGTCACAGGTCCCCTAGGGCTGTTCCTTGGGTGGTGCAGAAAGGCCAGCAGGGTTGGAGGGTGCTGAGAGGATTGCAGGTCTAGAGGGCATTGAGGGGACAGCAGGGCTGGAGCAGGAGGGCAACGTGAGTCCTCCTCTCTGATCCTCAGCAGGAGGGACGCCCGGGCAGGCAACGACAGGTGGCTAGAGGTCTGGATGGCCAACATGGATGGTGTGTCTCCGACTTCCCCTCCGGGAGATGTAGACTCTGCAAGGCTCTTGTTTGGGTGCTCGCCACTACCGGTGACCACCCCAGGACCTGATCAGTCTAAGCCTTTAGGGGGAGGCAGGGACCCATGGAGCAGATCTCAGGGCAAGGCCTAGAAGGTCCTACTCTAAGTCTTCTGGAAGAAACACTCCCTCAGTAGCTGGGGAGTTGGGTGCTAGACTGGCAGCGAGAGGCAGGGGATGAGGAGGTTGGTGCCAGGGCAACAAAAAGAGACAAGGTGAGTGCCAACAGGACATCAAGAAACAAAGTGGGTGCCAGCAGGACATCAGCACACTGGGCTGGAGTCAATGGGACATCAGAAGACAGGGTGACGTCAAGACACTTGGAGGTAAACAGGGTGAGGCTGAGATACCTGGAGGCGAACGAGGTGAGGCCAAGACACTAGGAGCCAAGCAGAGCGAGGCTGAGACACATGGAGGCAAGCAAGGCACAACAGGGGACTCAGGCAGAGCGTCCATAACTGGAACAAAAGCCTGGGGTGTGGGTTGAGTGGCTGTCTCTGGGCCAAGCCTGGGGCACGGGCTGAGCAGCCCTCACTGGGCCAGGAGCCTAAAGCGCAGGTAGCTTGTGGGCAAATCTGAGGAGAGCTACAGGTTGCCCAGGACCCATCAAGGTGTGTGCAGGCATGGGCTGAGGTAGGATGCTAGGGTCCAGGGAGAGCATATAAGCCAAGATGTGTAGCACAAGAAGTTCCTGGTGATAGCCTCTAGACGGTTTGTGAAGTCCAGTCATTCTGTCAAGTTACAGAAATGAGCAACTTGGGGGCAGGAGTAAGGCAAACAAAAAGGGGACTTTATTGAGATAATCAAACAGGAGTAGTAAAACAAAACGGGACCAGGAGTGGTCAAAATGGGAGGACAAACAAAGAAGGACACAGGCAACTGGAGGAATGACTGGAGTGGGGAACACAGGACTGAGAAGCATGTATGTAATAACCTAATGAGAGGTAGCTGGGAGTGATCATCATGAGGGTTAGGAGTGAGAGGTAAGACAAATGAGTAACAGGCGTGGCTTGTTAGGGTCACACTACGGAGGAGGGTCAGGTGGACATGGCGGGCAAGACATGACACACATCTTGTTAAGAAAAGAAAATACTGTACGAGAATTGCTGTTTGTGTGAATTTGGATTTCTTCTGGACGTTTAAGTTTGAATTTCATTTATAGTTAGAATTCTGGAATTAATACAGCTCAGTGGGAGGACTAGCTACCACAGGCTTAACCTCTTTGAGTTAGCCTGATACAGGAGGAGACCATGAACAGTATGTGACCTTGCTTTCTGACAACATCACAAAAATAAAAAATATGATCCTTCAATCACCAGTCCAGTTCTTTGACCACTGACCCACCTATGATCAGCGCAGTGTCACAGCATACCAGCTACTGATCTCTATAGCGTGTGCATCCCCATACACAGCCCTAATGTGGGGGCATGTGACAGCATAAAACAACGAGGCGTGTTTGCACAGGGCGGGTTTGTAAACCGCTCACAGGCCTCTGTGAGTGTGAGTGAGTGTCTAACTGACTGCTATTTTGCTTATTGTTTTCGCCATAAATCAGTCAGTCGCGCCTCACTTGGATCAGCAGTACGGAGTAAAGTTAATTGCTCATGGAGGGTATTTTTGGCATCAGCAGCATTAGTAAATACTAAGTAATCCCAGCATCACCCCCCACCCCTTTCGCCCAGAGATATATGAGTGCAATGTGCAGATCTGGTCGACTTTGTGAACTGAATGCCAGACCACATCAGAAGCCATGCTGAGTTTGCAGGGCGCCCCAGGACACTGTTCTCTCAAAACCTTCCTACCCAGACCACGAACCCCGCCCCCCCTATCGCCCCCCCCCCCCCCTACTGGGAGGTTTATGGCCGGAGCCGGCTTGCATCACATTCATATTACACGTGTGTCACAGGACTCAGTCCATCATCTTGTCTCTATGCAGTGAGAGTCAGTGGATCCTTCTACTCCTTCTCCTCCTCCTCCTCCTCCTCCGCCATTCTTTCTTCTTCATATCCTTAAGTGCAGTTTAAGTTCTGCTCCTTTACTATTAATATAGTATTATGAATTTTATGATGAATTAATAAATCAAAAGATTCACTTACAATCAAATTTAGAAATGCAGTATAAATATATCTCACTCTTGTCTCACAAAGTATTTACTAAACAGTAAGTAAATGGTCAATTATAATGCCTTTCTATGTTTACTTTCTTATCCCTTGCTTTATGTTTCCAAGTGATTATTTAAACTGTTTTGTAAATACCAGGAGCAATATGTGATCATAACACATTTCTAAATTTGTCTGTGAATGAATCTTTCTACAGTTAATACTTATTAATTATCAAATGTTTATCAACTGTTTGTAAACAGTTTATTAATAGTAAAGGCGCAGATCTTAAAGTGTTACCGGGAAAGACTGCTGGTTGGAGTCCTGAGAGGTTAAACTACTCACACTCCCATGAAATACCTGACACCAGTGGGAGGGGTGTTGACTTGACTTGGGGAGTTTTTGACAGGATCTACTGAGAAAGTGTAATGATACTATTCACCTCCGCTGACCGTGTTAAGTCACAACCTTCACCGCACACCAGGCAGATGTTAGAAGGCAACAGGCACTATTGGAGCAACACTGAAGTGAAAAGAAAACACGTACGATGATAGGTTAGCGAATAAATGTCATCCCACTCCCTCACAATTAATTCCAGATGCCCAAGTCACGTTGGGTTTATTCTCTCAAATGAATCATGTCTTTTTTCGCTTCAGTTACGATGCCCAGTGGTGAACACTTGATATTCTCGCCAGACTTGCCAAATTTTTGCAAGCCCACATGAAAAGGGGATTGTAAGAGAAATATAGTTTGTCACATGACTAGATGGTGCACAGAAATATATAAGCCTCCCATAGATAAAGAATGGAAATCCATACTGGACAGAGAATTAAGCCACCATCATTAAAAGAAATGACAATCCCACGGGTAATCAGTATGTAGCTGCGTTAATTAATACCACAAAACAGATCTACATTAATACCACAGATAAATTCTCAGCCTATTCTTTTAAAGGTCACCAGAAATTTGCTCAGCTAAAACAAACCAAACTACATGTAGGTACTCTTTTGTTTAAGGCCAATTAAAAATAACTTCCTAAATTCTTAATAAAACGCCTGTTGTGTTTCCTCTTAACCTGAGCTGCCTGTGCTGTCTCTTTCTGCTGGAGACGAAGATTAAACCTGCACATCACATCCTACAGCCACACCCTCAGTGTATGATGAAGATCCTTCTGACATCACCTACTTCTTTCTCCTCATCCAACTATGCAACCTCTGCCCTGTATTTCTGAATAAACTCATTGATCATTCTCCTCCCTCAACTTATACAGACTGAAGGCTGTTGTTTCTATGTGTTCAGAGAAACCACTTTGCTCAGCATCTACAAGGGGTTGAATGTCAGCCATTCCCAGGGAATCTTGGGCTCTCACCCTAACACAGCGGCCATGTGTGACACGTAATGGCGCTTCGGGCCCGTGTTCACACCTCTCTCCAGCTGCCCACTTCCTCTCAGACCATGACCCCATGTCAGAGCTGGGTCACTGTGTGAGTGGTACCGGAACACTGTTTTACACCTGCTTTAAGATCCAACAGTGTAGGAATAAATAATAAACATATTTCAGGCCTAATTGGATTCTTCTTCTTCCTCTTCTTCTTCTTCTTCTTCTTCTTCTTATTATTATTATTGTTGTTGTTGTAGTTGTTGTTGTAATTATTATAGCTGAATCATAATCCCCACTAATTTGGAAAGACTGTTGGGTAGTTAAGGAACGTTCCACCTGTAACGACAGACACGCACTGATACGCATGTCAGTCGTCTTGTGGGATCAGCGCCGGTTGAGCTCAGAGCTGTGCTCCTTCATTCGCAGGCAGGGGTACAGGCTTTGCACAGAACAGACGCACTTTGAAGACTAGGCCTTTATTCTCCGCAGAGTGGATTCAGATGTTGGCGCTGGTGCAGGCTGGAATGATGGGTTTCGGGTTGGCTCGGCATTGCGCTGGAGATGGGAGAAGCAGCCCGCTGTCCCTTGGTCGCAGCCTTGGTCATTAGCATTCGGATAAATACCAGTTCAGGCAGAAATCCTCCTGGGTAAGTGTCTCAAATTAGACTCTATTCTCACTTCTTGTTCTCTAGATAACAATACAAGAAAAACAAGACGTATTACCTAATCTCTCTCTAACCGATTGTAATAAACAAAATTTATAATGAAATAATCATAAAATAACAAGACGTATTTTGAGCAATGACATGCGACATTTTACAATATCGTGGAAAACACGCATCAGAGAAACTATACGAAAGTCATGCAATCTTTCAGCATGTGGTTTATTGTTTTGTTCATTCTTTTTATTAGTGCTGAATTGATCTGAGCGAAGTTGACACATATCTCACAGGTTCGCCATTACCTTCGAGCCGGGAAGCGGCAAGAAAAGCACACGAGTAACTGAAGCAGAATAAGATGAGTACCACTGTTTGGTTTTAGCGTTGGCCTGTTCCAGAGCAGGCGAACATAATTTCCCAGTATGGAAGTGATTTAAATCAGTAACGGGCAAACCTCATCCAACCATCAGCAGGCCAGTGCACTGTTACTAATTATATCTCCGCAAAAAGAAAAAGAAATGTTAAGACAAAGAATACAGTAGAATTCAACACCACACATGCATTTTAATCAAATGCAATTGTGGTGCCTATTTATCACATGTAAATGTTATTGAAAGGGCCTCGTAAAAGTTCAGCACACGTTGTCAGACGAAGACGCCTGAAAGGAAAGGCCCGTCGATGTGTTCGCTTTGGATTCCAGTTTTCGATGCAGCGGCTGAGACAAAGCAGAATGACCAAAGCATGAAGGACTTGTCATCCTCAAAGGTCATTGGCTGTCGGGGTTTGCACTATGTAGAAACATGTCATCTAATGCACAGAACACAATACAGGACTACTTCATATTCCTTTTTTAGGGTTCATGTGAAAAATTAAATGTTTTTGATTATGTATTATGGCTGTACTACTATTACTTTGTGCTAAGATTCGTACCATTTTTTTTTTTAGCTGGGGGTGATTTTTCCCCCCAACTTCCATTATGTGTTGGATACAACAATATTTATCAAGGCCCCCAAGGTGTCTAATTCAAACTTAGTAAAGCGTACTGTTTGCCACCATGGTCTATTTCATACTTTCCACAGCTTTAGATGCGATAATGTGGAATATAATTGCAGCCAATTTGACTGCGTCATTGAGCAGGGAGAGCAAACGCGCAGCAGACGGAGGCATTCTTAAGCAACGGGCCTCGAGCATCTGCCTGCGCAGCTGCCCGCATGCGGCCTGGGAGCAGACCACCCCCACGGAGCCATTACTCAATGTCCAGGATTACCGCCAGGGCCCTGCTCGTCCAGCGCTCCCGCCCCCAGAGATGCGTATCTTTAATTCCCTGGATATGGCTAACTTGGGCAGCTATGCACAGGGCACACTGTGCGTGGTAAACAGCCTGCCCTATTACTTGAGCGCTGGTATTTCCTTTAGTCTGAGATGGAAGAAAACAGAACCCCACCCCCCCCCACACACACACACACGCACACACACAGACCACCACCACTCACACTGGGCAGTGACAGTCACTAGGGGAAGCAAAGACAATTTTTCCAATCACAACGGGCAAAAGGACACTCAAATGTGACAAAGAGAGTTCAGACACTGTTCTATGGGGTCATATCATGTCTTCTTGACAAATGTATGAATTCTACCTATTCCACCCTATTACATTTTTATTACCATATGCATTTCCACCTCAGAGCAATTTACACAACTTAAACTATCTCTCATTTGTACAGCTGAATGTTCCTGAGGAGATCAAGCTAATGTCCTTGCTCAAGAGGGCGATGGCTCCCATCGTACCTCGTAGGCAGATAGTTGCTTTATTGGAACTCCTATTCTTGTGAAACAAGCGTATTTATGCACTTATCTGTTGAGAATTTGCATAGTTACACATAAACATTTTTAATAGCTAGTTAGGTTAAACATGTTCTTCAAAAGCAGGACTGCCTTAGAGAAGGGAGCCTGCGACCTCGTCTCGATGAGGCCAGTCCCATTACCCAATGCGGGAAGCTGTAACACCTACACGGTGATGGCTGGGCTGGGGCATCCTGGTGACCTTGTGTGGCAGGAGCAGCCATGACTGTCCCTACCTGGGGTTCAGTCCCTTACTCATTCATTCTCTTATTCTGAATAGACACCTGCTCAAATATCTTCGGTTTTAAGTGCTAAGATTCCATACTTAGGTTCAGTTGAAGGTCTATCAGCTTTTATAAAGACCCCCAGTGTTCCCTTTTGGCTAAACAGCTCAAATATCTTTCTGAGTCATGTTTGCAGACACAAAAATAGTGTCAAAGCCTGGCTGCAAAACTATGCCTCTGGTGATTCCTTAGAAGCTACTGGTTTCATGATGGCATCATATTGTAATGATCTGCTGGGATAATCCAGCTAGCTGCCAATCAAACAGCTGGGTGGGCTGTGAGGGGCTGGCAATTTTGAACCGATGGATCAGAAAAACAGGAGAAATCTGTTTTTTTGTGTGTCTGTGATTGTTGTGTTTTTGTCAATTAGCCAAGCCTTGTTCCCAACAAATCTGCTGTTAATATCAAACCATGTTTTGTGCATGAGAAAGCTACGTTATTATCATACTAGCATTTGATCTTGCTATTTTTGTGTTTTCTTGATTGTTTGGTGGGTCATTTGTCTGTTAATTAACGGACACCTTTACTTAAATATATTTAGAACTTGCATGACACATCAAGGAAATTCTAAAAACAAGCTACTGGATTTATTAAGGTAACGCTATTGGTACTGCGGTTGCTGTGACATGTCCCATGGGAGTTCTCCATGGGAGAAACACGCAAGCCCCGAAAAACATACACAACAAATAATAAATAAAACAAAGGAAAGTTTAGCAGGCACCACATAAACATAATATATCAAAAAACTCTCCTTTAGCATCCAGTTTAATTCTCCTCTGTTTATCTATTGTACAGAACAGAGCTGCCCAGATCACAGGAGGACACTGAAATTCCCTAGGAAATACCTGTGGTCCGTGGCTTAAGAGAAGGGACAGAGAGAAGAGGAAAGAAATTTGCTTTTAATCAACAAGATAATATGTGCCATACTCCACTCCCTCACCGCTGACTTCATCTTTCCTACAGTAAAGGTGGTACTGATTCATCGCTGACCCAGTTAACAGCATGTCCACTCCAACCACCCCAACCCTCCAAACCCTACAGCCATTTTAATGAATTCCTATCTCTATTCACTGAGATGAAAAAAGGGGAAGATGATCTTTAAGCCAGCCTACAATTATCTGGCGTCAGAATGCTTACACACACAGTTTGTTTAAGCTTCCTCTTGTCTTTATTCAGACTTGAGTAAGGAATGACAAAAACATTTTTTTCTTCTTTTCTTTTTATTGCCACCAGGGGTCCATGTGTTATAAGGTTAAATTTACTCCTAAAGACCTCTTTAATAAACATGGTTCATTAAGTAATATTAGTGTAAGAACCTGTTCACAAATTAATTTAATTTCCCTACATTAGATGCATGTGTATAATTTTACTGCCCTTAATTTGCTATTACATGTATAATTCTCCACAGCATAATTGTTTCATAAACAAATACTTTTGATTAACTCCATGTGACCTACATTTTCCTGGTCAAAGATGAATTACTATTATTAGTTTACATACATAAATACCGTTTTTCTCATACATGCTCTTATGTCAATTTATGGAGGTAATTTACTACAAAAGCTTAAATTCTCTGTTAAAGCCATTGCTCATAGATTGGCCATTCATTCATCCACTTTCAAATAACATCTCCTGTTCAGATTCACTGGAGGCTTGGAGCCTGTCCCAGGCAACACGGAACACAAGACCAGGGCAACACCCAGGACGGGATGCCAGGTCATCGCTCGGCACATACACACAATGGGCAATTTAGAAACAACAATTAGCCAAGTCAGAGTGCTAGTGTAACACAGAGAGAGCATGCAAAGGCCTCACACACAAACCACACTCGAGTGCCAGAGCCACAGACCTTGCAGGTGTGAGGCAACAATGCTGCTCAGTGGGGTCCCATGCCACCCCATCTCCCAGAAAGGATCCCTGCAGATGTCTCTTAGAACATCCAGTGTCCCATTTCACAACACTGTACTTCACACGGGGACAATCTGGACAATCAGAACTGACACTGATAAATACCTGGTGTGACTCTGGACCCCGTAATGGGGACATCAGTCCCCTCATGTACGGGCTCAGAGAAGATTTCAGCAACTTTGTGAGAAGTCTGGGTTCCACATGAAGCAGCACTCTGCCGCACACAGAAATGCCTCCGCACCGTTACACGAATGTGACGCGTTCTCCGAAAGGTGGCGGAAGGCCACGCTTGATGCCACAAACGCAAGATGCCCTTGGCTGGAATAGGCCCAGGCTTGCTAGACGTCTCATAGACCGTGCCGATCCACACAGATAGAGCCTTCTTTTCACACAGGGGTGCTGCTGGTGGTGGATGGGAGGGGGGGGGGGGGTGTTTCCTGAAAGGCTCCTGGGTTTCAATGAAGTGTAAATGGCAGTAATGGCCGGTCCTGTGGGTTTCGTGTTCTGAGGCCCACGCAGCCTCCTGCTTCAGAGGTTAACGGCCACCGAGATGTCAGGGTCCGATAAGGCCCGAGTGCGGGGGAGCAGACCTGCCTGGCTTCCCCCCCTCCCCTGAGAACCAGGGCCGGATCCAGCCCCAGTGTCATAGCTGTTACACGGAGGTTGTGCAACGCGGTTTTGGGGGAAGAGGGGCTTAGCTGTCTGGGCTTGATAAAGGGCTGTGAATCTCTCATAAACAACGTCCATGTCGCCGTGCCATTTCCGTGGTGCTAAAGGAACAGACGGCGGTAAACACAGGCAGCATGACTCAAAGTACCAGTTATTTTTAAACATATTCTCCAGAAACGTCATTTATGTTAGAACTGACTCTCGGAAATATACTTTCAGTTTTACTGTTGTAATAGTAATAACATGAGTATTTTTTTGGTGATGTCAGTATAGCTGTTCCTATACACAACACAAAGAAAAAGAAAGTATCTGTCATATAAAAGTCTACTGCATAAAACTACAAGCAAATAATCAATTTGCAACTAACTGGCAGCGTCATTTCTTTTTTCCTTTATGTGTCACAGCCTTGAAACTGTTGCTGTGACTCACCTGTAACTCTCTGAGACTCATCCCACTGCCCCCCTGGTTTCACACCTTTGATAATCTCTGTAACTTTGTAGGTAGTGCGGCTTGAGGTCAGCGGTCATAATTAACAACCTGCCCACTGATCAGAATCAAGTTTGAATAGATAAAGGCGGCTCCTCTGGCCGAAAACAGCACACGAGGAGCCCCAGCCTGGTGACCGCGTGTCTCTCTCGTGCAGGCCGCGCTGGTGCTTTCCAACAGGCAGCAGCCGGAGCCGCGTCTGCAGAAAACAAACCATGTACTATAAAATGACTTCATTTACGATACGGGAATCCTTTAATTTTTTGAAGAATGAGATCACAAAGATGGTGAGAAAAGGATCATTAAATTGAGCACCTGGTGAGCACCTTTGGAATGACGGGCGAGAGAGAAATTGAAGCACGTGGGTGTGCCTGTAGTGCTAAGTGAGCATTTTAATTAAAAACAAAAATGTGATTGATTTATGTCAACTGATAACAAAGACATTTTTCCAACCAAGATACAAATGAAGAATTGACCATTGAAGGAACTACAAATGGCATGTACTTGTAACTGTGCAAAATAGCTTCTTTTTTTACAATTTATAGAGATATAAATAATTGTTTTAGGACAGATTTGCTCTAGGAACAATGCAGATAACATGAGTTGTATGAATGTGTTTTTACTGGCTGCCTGTACTTTATGTTGGTAATTATAATATATGTTAGTATACAGTCTTCTATAGTTTATTGTCTCCATATTTTAGGTATGATAAAATGAAATCACAAATAGCTGAGAGTAATTTGAATGAGACCCACTGATATAATTTGGAAATGCAATTTGAATTAAATCAGTAATTAGTAATCCTCTAATCCCTTCATCAGGGGCACTAAGGTTGAGTGAAAGTCACTATATTATCAAAACACTAAGCTGGTTGAGAAGTGGCCAGGTTACATTTTTAGGTACATAAGTATCACAGCAGCCCACCTTTGATGCACACAATAAGATTTACTTCAGTCAATTTTACAGTTTTCTAATTCTTTCAGAAAATTATTTGCATTGTTTTGTATTAAGTTAGGAAGCAAATACATGCTTCTTGGAGGTTGCAATTAATGTTACTAAGCAATTTCTATCAAAGGTAAATTAACATTTTACATTAAATATAAGTATGTGGGGCATGCATTAACGTTTCCTTCATATGGCAACAACTGAGATATGATTTTAAAAGCATATCTAAGGTAAGTGGGGCTTGCTACCGAAAAACCTAGCCATCATGCTCCTACCTTGCTTATATCTTTAGAGGCTGAAGTTGATCGAATTTGTTACATTCACATTGTTTTTCTGGTAGGACCGCTGCTGCTTTGGACTTTATTTAAGTTTGTTTCAAACAGGACAGTGAAATTCCAGTAGCTACACAATTAAACGATATATGAAGATGTGAGAAAATGATCATTTTGTTTTTATTTTAAAATTTAAAGAATAGCTAAACTTTTCATTTAGGGTTTCCATTGGATCAGGTGGTACAAAAGTCTGGTGCAAAAAAGGATCACAATCTGGAGTTTACTGCAGGATTTATTAGAACTGAAGCTTTAAAAATTGTTAAGCGTGCATGTTTGACCAGGGATGCCATTTAAAATAGTTTCTAGCTATGCCTACACTTACATGACAGATTTGCATTTACTGAGAATCTGTCCAAAGTGCCTGTAATCCCATTTTCCCTGCAATTCAGCCATACAGATGGCTACATCCACTCTTGCACTCTTCAGAACTTAACTAGCTTCTCAGTAATCCTCAGGCCTCCATTGGCCCCATAGTATAATGCAAAAAAGAGCACGCTCCATTTAATAACCTTTCCACAATGCATGACCTCATTAAATGAATGCCACGGAAGCAACACTTTGGATCTGAAACAAACAGCTTTATTTTCTGAAACTGAAATGTACAATACGCTGCTCTTGGATTGAAATAAACAAAGGAATTTTCTGATTATCAAATTCATCTTTTTTGATGTTTTATTTTTCCTAGGTAATGTATTTATTTATACATGACATTGGAGAAATAGTCATATCATTCACCCATTTGTCTGTCAAATATTTCCTATACCATAATTACAGAAATTGTGATATCAATGTCATGCAGTAGCCCATTATGGTATATATGTATATATGTTTCATATAGCATATATACTGTTCAATAGAACAGCTGAAGTGATTTCACATTAGAAAATAGTCACATGTCAGTTCATTCACAGGCTTGATCGATTAACACTAGAAGCGCCAAGCGCTGGTCATTTGACCATAATGGCCAAAGAAAAAAAAAAAAAAAACTCTGCACTCGATAAAACTCTTCTTCCTTTCATGACTTTTCCTTGATTTGTGCGTTGTATCACCCAGCACCCTTTAATTTTCAAAGTCACACTGGTACAAGCTAGTTTAAAGCTATTTTGCTTGTACTTGTGTAACAGTTGGGCTGTAACCGGTCGGCTCTTCCGTCCCGGCCACACTTGTGCGAAATTGCGCAGCGATGCGCGTTCGGTCTCCTTTTCTTCAAATTCTTTTTCTAACCAGACCTCTTGTTTATAATGCTAATAAGTGTCATTCCCTCAAACTGTCTAAGGCCATTGTTATTTTTTGGTTGTCAGAGTAAACCCGTGTGGGTAAACACAAAGTTATACAGCTTGTAGGTGTGCCCTCAATAATCTTTTTGGAAATAATGTCTGAAAAGACATAATAATAAACTAATAAACACAGTGTGATATGAAATATTTGTAAAAGATTTTTTATTGTGTCTATTCAAAACAGCTGTTTCTGGCCACAATTTGATGAAACATGATATCACTCCACTGGAATTAGCTAATTATAAAGTAGCAATTGTCCTTAAGCTAATAAAAATCGTCAGGAACTAATGCTGAGAATCCTCTATGTATTAGCCAACGAGGCCAGTTGGCTTCAATTATATGGGCAGAACATGTGCCAGAGCGAACAAATTATGGGAGCGCTCCTTCTTATCTCGCCGTCTTTGTGGAAGTGCGCCGAGAAGACATTAGCAAATGGTGTGAAATTGATTTTGGATGTGACCTCAAAGAATGGACGCGCTTGTTCCCAGATTCAGGTTTCTGTCGTTTCAACTGAACGGTAGCAAGAGGCAATTTGTGGAGAAAAATTGTGGCATCCTTTAAGTATACGGGTAGTCCTTCATTTAGGCCATTTCGTTGTTGCAGGGAAGAGTGACTTAAACTGAACTGATCTCAAAAGGTATACTGTACAATTCAGCTACAAGGTAAAAGCATCTCCATGTGTTTTACTTTCATAGTATTTTTCCGTAGTCACATTAACACCTTAATAAACTCATATTGCACATAATCAGAGCTAGATGAGGAAATGTCACCACATTGACAGTTTCACATGTAGAAAATTCAAATTAATGTAAATGTAGAAAAATACAGGTCTAGCTGAAACTATGTACTAATGAATTGTAGCTCTTTCTCTTTCCATTTCTGCTATCAGTTGGTGGATTAAAGAATCTTGAACATAATAATACATTAACACATTTATTTACAGACAAGGCATAGGATTTTTATAGAATAAATTAATAAATATCCTGTAACAGAACTACACTGAGGAACATGAAGCTTTTAATTGTATATCACTGTATCTTTTTATCAAGTATTTATTTACAAAATTTAATCATAATCCCAGAAGATTCTCTCAGAAGATGATCACTACACTGATTTTCTGCATCATGATCGAATGCTAGAGTTTGGTCTGCACTTAGTGAAACTTGGCTCACCGCTTGGACAACTGCTAAAACCAGGAAGAGTTTTTGTTAAATGTCCAGTAATCCCTTCCCCTTCCCTACAAGGCTTGGCCTCAAGCCCTAAGTCACAGAAGGGTCTTTCTCACAAGGCTCTTCCATCCCGTGATCTCATAACTCTAGTAAGATGGGTGTCATCATCTGGCTGACACTGGTGTCTGTTTATGGCATGGTGACTTAGTGTAGCCCTGTAGCCCCATACCACCATTGTTTTGGATGCCAATCCTCCGGCCTTGGCCACGTGGATTCTGTACGTCTGTGTGGGGATTTGGGAAGAGACCAAAAACATGCAGTGAGGCAAATCTATGTATTTAAATTTCTTATCAATTGTGAGCCCTGTGTTGCACTGACATCAACCCAAAGAACCACCTGGCACCTGCCCTGCACTTTGTTGCAATGGTTCTAGGGCCCCTGACCAGTATATGCAGCTGGATGGATGTATAAGTGGATGGATGGATGGATTGATGGATGGATGGATGCATAAATTTACAACAAAGCCAGGATTCCAATATTTGGCAGAACTGTCTCTGCACACGGTAAGTATACATAATGCTTTAATCCAAGATACCTCATAACCATTTTCCTTATCAATACCATTGGAACAAGTACTGCAACTGGACTTCTGATCACCGAACCATACTGCTAACCACTTACCATTGAACTGTTAATTAATGACACTACCTAAATGCTTCAGCAAAGCTGCAAACAAATAATGAGACCTTTAATATGCCTTAATTATTATTATTATTATTATTATTATTATTATTATTATTATTACTATTATTAGTAGCATTATTATTATTTCATTTGTTGTTCTTGATCTTACAAGAAAAAAAATACACCACAAAAATAGCCATGTACTTGGTGCACCATGGGTAGACAGTTGGCAAAACATAAATAAATATATAATGCTTCTTTACCATATGTGGTGCTGATAATAATAAATCAAACTGCAAGAATCTCGTTTTTGGCAGTCGCCACTTGACAAAGTCAGCATATTGCTGGATTTCTTTGTGTGTGTGCAACTAATTCAGGCTGTGTAATATTTCACAACTCCATCTTGTTTTCCTGTTATCAATCATAGAGATTTATATAAAGACTGTGTTTCTCAATCTTTAGTGTTGGGTTCTGGAAGGAAAATAAATTTTTGACTGATTTATCGTTTTATTTATACATTGATATTGTCTTTTATCGATCGTTGTGATTCTCCTTGGGAGAATCTATGGTTAGATAGGCTTGTTTCACAGGATGAACATTCCCCGATATGCTGATCTCTAGGCCGTAGTTCGGCTAGTACTGATTAGCTTGCATGGTGCCTTTCACGCTACCAGTAAAAGGCAACCTGACAAGTGTCTGACAGGTCTGTAGGGCAAACTACAAGTGCATGACATGTCAGTAGGGGGCACTGCAGAGGCAAGCTGTATGTGTCTGACAGGTCTGTAGGGGGCACCGCTGAGGCAAAGTGTAAGTGCCTGACAGGTCAGTAGGGGGCACCACTGAGGCAAAGTGTACATGCCTGACAGGTCAGTAGGGGGTGCCACTGAGGTACCCTAGCCAACTTGGCCAACATGGCAGAACAATGATAATTATGTCCTGTAACTGATGAATTCCTCAAAGCGATATTCCAGCAAAGATTTTCAGCATCTGAGATGAACCAGATAGTTGAATATGCTTGTTAGCTTGCGCCGCATTAGTTTGGAACACTGAGCAATTGATAGCCCCCGTCTAATATCTCTTGGTGCATTTAACTCCTCCTGCCACCATTATAAATTCGAGGAATAAGAAAATAGATTTCGCTAGTTTTCATCTATCTTCGTGCACCACGCACATCCGCTATGCTAAATGATAGCAAACTGGAGCGTGTCGTTACAGTGTCCTGTCACCGGGAGACGCACTGAGCTCTATTTTAGGGAAGTGGATGACAATATGCATTTCGTGCTTGCTTTTCTGCTAGAAGTCCCTGCTTGGTTAACTAGAGCTGTCGATTCAAGAGCAAAGATCTGTCTTTTTGCCCGTGAGCACATTTAGGTCATTTGAATAATTGTGTCCCATCAGAAACGTTATCCCCGGGCCGGTCTGTGACCGTGGGAATCAAGCAAGGGCCTCGGATCAGAACCAAAGGGCCGCGTAGGAGTGCAATGCTCTTGGCAGAGAAGCCCCCCCCCCCCGGCTATTTCTTGTTT
>JAODUD010000039.1:13700751-13716609 GCA_026784285.1 Stomatorhinus walkeri | reverse complement strand
TACCCCCCCCCCCCCCCCCACACACACCTTCCACTGCACCTCCTCCTCTGTTTATGCAACCCCTGTCACTGTTTATGAATCCGCAGCCCAGGATAGATATGCAATATTGAAGAGTGGCCCTTGTGATTTTTTGACGCCTAATTCGCCACTCACCGGGTTAACGGGTTGCCATCCGGGGATCTCAGGATGTGTTTGCGAAGGGGGGAGGCTGCTTTAACTTTAACGTTTAGAAGCAATCATACTCCAAAAATGTAATGCGTTTATCCGAGTAGAATGCTAGTTTGATGAATTTCAGCATTTAATTTATCCCTATTAGCTGTTTAGCAGAAACCATTAACAACGCACAGCTTCATTGGTTGCCGTTTCACTCATGTTTACAGTTTAGCATTTTCTGATAAGCAAGTAGTAACTTAGTTTAAAATAGAAAGAAAAAACATACATAAATAAATTAGATGTGGCCCCACCCCAGAGATTTTGGCCTACAGCTTCTTACCCGTCTCAGGACCACGGTGATTTATCCAAGTCAAGACAGGGTTGAGGCTCCAAGCGAGTGGAGAGTCGCTCCCTCCCCACTGACGCTGTGCACGCGGCCATTCGTCTTCTGGGCATGCTGCTCTAACGACGCATCGCCTCTCTCAGTTTTCCCTCCTTCCTGTACACTGTCGGGGGCAGAGGGGAGTCTCCGTGATTGGCTCCATGTCAGCACACACACACACACACACACACACCCGCAAGTGCACAGTTTTGCGTCTGCTGTCGACGACGCTGGTACCAAAGCAAATGAGCGGTTATACACTCCACCTCAGCGAAGCCATGTACACGGACAGGCGCAGAACAGCACGTGAGGCAGCACACCAGCAGACATGCACACGCACCGCACACCTTTACCCGTCCCGCTGTCCCCTTTGTTCCCTGGTGATTCCCCAAGGCGTCGCTTTTTAATAGTCAAATAGATGCAGATACCGATGCAGAAAGAGCACAACGTCTCGGCACAAAGGGGTGGGGATGTGATCAGGACACCATGGAACAAGAGCTAGCGGTAATGAGATAAGGTGTGCGTGACTCCGCAGGTCCAGGGGCCGACGGATTGAAACAGGTTTTTCTTCCCTTTTATTTCTTAGGCTTCACCGGCTCCTTTCAGCCAGTGTCAGGAACTGATAATCCATAACAAATCAAGACATCATCTGAAAATCAGCAGCACAGTAGAGCCCAGAAAACCAGCTGCCTGCAAGTTTGAATGTTAAATATTAAATTGGAAAGATGCTTCTTAATAGAATGCGAGTTTTTATTTTATTTGAAGTGAATGGTCAGTTGAAATACTCAAATGTAATACAACTATTATTATTATTATCATTATCATTATAATTATTATTATAAATATTATTATTATTATTATTATTATTATTATTAATGCTGCTGTTGCTTTATTTTTATATCTATTATAATTAGTTTTTATAGCAGACGCCTCTGTCCAATGACTCAAATGTTTCAGCTTTCCCAGTTTTTCTGATGACAGCGGTCTGTAGGGTTAGAAGCTGCATACATTCTCTGGAAGCCTCAGCCTACAGATGTGCGGCTACAGGTGCTGACCTCTGACCTCAGCCCTCTGGCCTGCTGTGCTCAGCTAGACATGATGCTGACCCATGGGCTTCTGAGTGTTTGTAGTGTCTCGGTCATGGATGTGGGCTTTCGCTCTTGTCTTGTGTGACACATTCAACATGTATGTGGCAGTTTAATAAATAATTCATAATTTTTTAGTACAGTCTCATAAACCTTCCCATTTGACTGCCCCCCCCCCCCCCCACCTGCACTCTGCTGGTTTCTGAGGGTACAGGGGTTTGCAGTTGTGTTTGATGGATCCTGTAATATTTCTTTTGTGTAATTATTCTCTCATTATCTCGGAGAATGCTGCGATTAGGGGGTGACACACTGCAGAGCCCCTGAAAGTGAGACATTTGTCTTAGTTGTGTCTCCCCTGACACAATAAATAAACGCAAATCCTCGCTCTCTGCAGACCACTCCGTCAGCGTGGGGAACACTGCCCCCCCCCCCCCCCCAAACCCGTGCGCTCAGATGATCAATTAACTGATTATTCCAGAGAGCCCCTGACTTGATTATCACTAGAGCTATTAATCACTTTTAATCTACCAATCAGCAGATCCTCACATGTTATGCTCCACATATCAGAGGCGATAAGTCAGAGGCGGCTGTGTACTCAATCACGTCTTTGTTCCCTCTGTGCGGTAGGTAACGCGAGACCCTCCATGCGTCAAAATAACGTCAACTTATCAAACTACTCCAAGGGTGTTGCTCATACATGAAAGGAAAACGCAAAGTTCTAAAAAAGTCACAAAGTAACCCAAATCCTGTAAATATTCTATTTAAGAAAGTTTACACCCTTGCCTTAAAGGAAATAATTTCTGCTGAATTTGGTGTGAAGAAATAGTTTTCTATTAGGACATAACTGGTCACAGATCAAATATTAGTGAGTGTGTCTGTTTCAGTCAAAGAGAAACTCCAGAACGACTTTATAAATAAGATAACTAAATATACATTTCATAAGACGATATCTGATTCTTTGTTTCCATGACTACTATGTTTCTTGTTTTTTCCCCTTTACTAAATCCTCCCATTCATGTCACTTTGATGGTCCAATGAAAACTAAAAAAAGATAAAAGCTGGATTTATTAAGGATGAAGTTTAAACACTTATTTTTGGTGACAACGATAGCTACAAACTCATTCCTCCATTATCCACTGCTGAAAGTAATATTTGAAATTTTGTTCATTTTGTTTAGCTACAAACAACTTCGGCATTTTAATACCTATTTGTGCCTCAAATTACATAGACTTCTTGTAATGAAAAGGGTCATAGTTAATCAATTACCAATTGTGAAGAATACACACACACAATGGACAGAATAACGTATGAATAAATTCTTAGTTTTTGTTAATTGTTTTAATATCTCATTTGTAATTTTTTTTATTTTAATATCTTAGTACCCAATTCCTTTCCAATGGATTTGACTTTAAACTTTAGACAAAAAGCGTGCAGAATATTCCTTTCCTTTCCGTGGGCTGCCTTAACACAAGCCGATGGCCAGATATTGGTAAAGGTGCTGAAATTCCACCATAGCTGCCGCTGAAAGAACCAAAATATATAATGTAATCACGGCACATGTGTAAATGCTGTCACTTCAGCATCGGAAGGCCCGGTTCCTTGGGATTTAACAAGTTGAAACTGGAAGTTTCGTTCCACTTATTGCACCAATTAAGAGTGTGGCTGCTTCCCAGACCAGGAATGTGGCTGCGTAAACATAATTTTCATTGTGCATTTCATCCTCCCTCACCCAGCCGGGAGCGTGAAGTTAGGCTGAAGTAGAACTTGGGTTGAAGGTAAAAAAATTCCCAGGGAGAGCAGCAGGGACGCCTGATGCCTGGATGAACGCAGCACATACCCACGCAGATCGCGATGAATAAAAAGATGAGGACTCAATAACAGGGTTTCATTATTCGATTGTTAGGATGGGAAAAAGAAAGGCTGGTCTATATGACAGGGACTTCTACACTCCACCTCGGGGAAGCCGTGCACACGACGGACATGCGAACAAAGGGGTGCAAGGCGGCACACAAGCTGTAAACCCCCTCTGAAAAGTGTGTGTGTGTGTGTTATTTTTATATTATGTTGTGGGGACCAAATGTTATTCTGAAAAAACAAAAAAATGACGAAAGTCTCGTATGGGTAGAGGTTAAGGCTGTCATGTTGGGATCAGCGTTTTCCACCTTGAAATGACTGAGTCCCCACAAAGACATAATTACAGACCTGTGTGTGTGTGTGGGCGTGTGAACTGTGCACTTTCTAAACACTCTTAATGGAAAGACATAACCTGCAATTTTTCTGCATGTTCAATATTTTTGGACTTGGGAGGGAGCGATAAGCGCAAGGTAAAGTTACGGAATGTCCCAATTACTATGGGGGCCACTGAGATTTTCAAACTGATCTTTTAGCCCCCCCTAAACACCCTCCATTTTACTTGAGATATTTAAATTTGTAAAAAAGAAAGCGAGTCACCTTAAGTACTTACACCTTGGCCAGGGACACTCTCCACAGCACAAATCTCAAAGCAGACAGCCGAATAACAGCACTGGTAGACAAATATATGGGGGAAGCGTGTAATAAAGCTAATGGGGCAGTAGCCTCACCCCTGTAGGGTTGGGGGTTCGAATCACAGCTTGAATCTTTGAGTGCTCTGCTTTCTTTTCGCAGTTGACAAACACGCAGCTTGTTGAATGTGTGCATGCTTCCTGGGGTTCTACCTGACTTGAGACTGAATAAGCAGCATCGAAGACAGATGGATACGTCATGGCGATGTGAAGGTGTCTCCCTTCCTCTTCCGGCACCAAACACCCTTGAAACTCCCACATGTAATCCTGAGAAGAGGATCCTCCTGGCCATTAAAAACGTGATGGTGAGCCTCCCGGCCAATCACGAGGCCCTGCTGTGACGCGGTAAAAGGGCACCGCGGGAATGAAGGGATGTGGAGGAGAGGAGCCGATAAACAGTCTCTAACGACGGATCCAACGGACCCGAGTCACTGGCCTCTTACACGTGGTATGGTGGGCGGCTCAAAAAGTGCGTACCAGTACAAGATGGAAATCTGTGCGGGTGTCCAGAAAGATCCTGTATGGAAAGGGATGGTTCATGACTCAGAGATCAGAAGAAAATCCTTACAGTTTAAGATTTGATTAAAATGCCAGAAATGTATATTACTTATATTTATATCATATTCATTTGTATGATTTAATATTTATATATTACATTATAGGGAGCCGCCCACTGGCCCAATGACGAAATCCAATTGGACAGCCGAAGGCACCGAAAGCACGTAAGTCCATCCTGAAAGGTTATTTACCCTTTTAAGTAAAACTGAATTTTATCTGACTCCAATTTAATTGAAGACTTATTCAGAATGTTTTAGTCATGACATTTCTGTTATTCAGATTACTCCTGGGCTTGCCTCGCTATTGCTGAATTCCCATTTATCCTGGGCGGTGGAGCACACTGGATTCGCTTAGGCTGATAGGACGATCCGCAGATCTGCTATGTAGGGCTCGGTTCAGAGGTTGAGGAATCATAGTGATTAACACAATGTCAGCTTAGATGACCATTCAGGCCCGGCAATTCGTATACTGTAACTCCTCAGAGGCTGAGCCAGCATTCACCATATCTGAGCTTGTGTGTGCCTCAGAGGCTGAGCCAGTGATTCCCGCGACTCAGCTTGTGTGTGCCTCAGAGGCTGAGCCGGTGATTCCCGTGACTCAGCTTGTGTGTGCCTCAGAGGCTGAGCCTATGATTCCCGCGACTCAGCTTGTGTGTGCCTCAAAGTCTGAGCCGGTTCTTCCCACAACTCAGCTTGTGTGTGCCTCAGAGGCTGAGCCGGTGATTCCCGTGACTCAGATTGTGTGTGCCTCAGAGGCTGAGCCAGTGATTCCCGCGACTCAGCTTGTGTGTGCCTCAAAGGCTGAGCCGGTGATTCCCGTGACTCAGCTTGTGTATGCCTCAGAGGCTAAGCTGGTGATTCCTGTGACTCAGCTTCAGAACACTTCAGATCCAATGGTCAGTCGGAATGTTAATGGTGGGGTCATTATGGCCCTTTGTTCACTGAGGGGGCAGAGCCTTCGAAAAAGGCAAGATTTCTCTGATTCTCTAAACAATAATAATATGATCTATTTGTTTAAGACTGAAATGATAATATCTATCGCACTAAGACCATTCAAATGAGACCAAGCATGAGTATGTACATTGATCAGATTAACATCACAGAATGTTTTCCCATTTTGGCTTTCTGTGTGCCCACTTGGGACCTGGAACCCTGCATGAAGGGAGGGGGAAGAGGGCAGGATGGACTCTTTCTCACACAGTAGGGGCTGTGGGGTTGCTGATAGGATAGTCATTACTCATCTTCATCATAGCCAATTTGATCGTTTCCCCCTGGGTGAGGGGCAGTACAGGCCCAGAGAAGTCCAGAGTCGCAGATTCCTATGTGGCCAGCTGCCTTGTAGCGTTTAAAATAATCCCTGTCATCCTAAATTGTTCCCTCCAGGATCAGGTCCGGCCCTCTTGCAACCCGGAAAGGGACAAGTGGTTTCAGAAAATGGATGGATGGATGTATATACAAATTATTACTAGTATATCAGTACTAATCTTCCTGTAAACATGTAATTTGGCCAACATAATTAATACTCAAAAATATAATTTAATCAATCAATCAATAATTCAGATTCTGAATAAAAACACACAAGTTGTTTTTGTACAATTAATAACACAAATATAAATATGCTTTCATTATTACTGAAAATCTACCATTGCATCTAATACTGTACTTAACTTATACTGTACATGATGTGGACATTGCTTAAATATACATGCTGGATTATTCATACATTAAGATGAAGAGAGGAGAAACGGGCTCATACGGAGGCCCTGAGTTAGTGTGCCTGAGGCATTGTGAGATCTGGCGCCTTTACATTCACGGCATATAAACAGTGGACACATGCCTGACAAACTGTCCTGCTGAGAGTAAATACTTTGCCGGGTACGACTGGCACAGAAGCTCACGTCGAGCCAGAGCTGCCTCCCGTGTGGGGAAGCCCGCTTCATCCATCCACCGGGACCCGGCAGCTAATTGGGGTCAGCTGGCCCAGGCCACAGCACACGCTTGCCAGCGGATTAATTGTTTTGTGTTCCCGGCGCGACGCAGCCACAGACAGCGGCGGCACGCTCAGGCCATATGGCGGGTTTCACTGCCAGGGGGACGGGCAGCGGGGCCAGGAGGCGGGGCCAGGAGGCGGGGCCAGAGCTGGCTGGCAGCGACGGCGGTGCCGTTTGGCCTCGACGGAGGTCCCGGTGATGGCCCACATGAGGGGACATGGGAAAGGTGGGCAGGCTGGGGGGGTGGGTCGCCCTGCGAGTGAAAGATAAGCCCATTTCTCAGTGGGGGGAGGGGAGGCATGCCCCCCAACCCCCATAGAGGGAAGACCCACAAGTCGTTTTCTGCTTTATATATGGCTATAATGTTTTGTGTACATTCATTAACATAATCTGTTCTACTTATTATTATTATTATTATTATTATTATTATTATTATTATTATTATTATTATTATTATTGTTATTATTATCATTATTATAATTGTTACATTTGTTTTGGGTTCTCTGCTTTCCTCAGTTTTTCACACATCCAAGCAGGCAGAAGTAAAGACGGAACACACTGAGATGCTTATTTTTAAAGAGTTGTACTTGAAATAATATATTAGGCAGCATAGCACTGAGAAAATGCTGCTGGCAGCCACCTTCCAGTCACCGGCACGGAGTCCTAGCGCACAGTGCCACCCGCTGCCCCTTTCCTTAGAGTTGGTGTGTGAGGCTTAGGAGGAACAAGCAGCAGTGCCCACTGGTGCCCTCACTCCATTTGTCTGCAAAATAAAAACAGGCTGGTAGTTTAGCGATTGTGTGAAATGAAGACGCCAGATGTCAGACGGTGTACGGCTGTCCTGCTGACACGGGGTCGCTGTGCTTTCTTCATATTCGAGCTGTCACTGATATTGTTCAGGATGTGCATTACGCATTACAAAGTGATTGGTCATTACACTGCAGACTACGTGTTATTTTATTAATATCCTCGACCCAAATCCTATAGCAGGAGAAGAAATTTTCTCAAAGAAAATTCCTGGGCACTTTTCCAACTTATTACAAAAATCACTGTATTGCAGTTGAAAGAACTAGGAGGTATACTCCCTCGATATGCCTGCCAGTGATGAGATGAAGCCGGAATGGCCAGAGGGATGTTGTTACAGCTGGTGTGAGGTTCCAGGTCCGTTGTGGTGTCCTATTCACACTGAATTGCATTGCCTGTGTTTCCCTATCTCTGCTCTTTCACTAGGAACTACCTTACTTTCATTATGTACTAAAACCATGGCTTGCTGCTTGGAGCCATACAATTTTTTTTTTCTCGATACTTGAGAAACAGAATTTAAATGGTTGTTTTGATGTGTGCCCAATGGAATCTATATTTCAACGTGGACACATTGAAAAACATCTATCAAACCTAACAAGGAACAATATTTCAAGTCATATCATTGTAAATAACCCTGCGCTGCAAATGTCACAAACAGGATCAAAATGGCATATTACATCACTGAGAATCTAAAATATAGGATTGCAAAAGCTTGTTTTTCACATTACCCCGGCTTTTACCGGACTACGAGTTGAATTGCAGTTAACGCAAGTTTGCCTTGCATGACTTTCATTTGGTGCCTCTGGATGTCACGCATGTTGGATTTGAATTGTGGAAGATCAAGCAAAGTTATGAAACTATGTATGTATAAATAGCAGAGAGGTGACTTGAAGCCACAGTCCCCCAGAGCCACAGTCCTCTTGGAGACACCATCCATTTTAATTAGCACCTGAAACACTAGGTGAGGTGAATGAATAGCCAAATTATCACTTTGATTAAAGAATTAGTAGCTTATGCAGAGTGAAAACAGCTCAACCCATGACTTTCAAAGATTCCATGTTTTCTTGGGAGGTGAGCAGGTAGATGATTTCAGACAAAGATTTTGCAGGTCAGTCATCACTGAAAGTTTATCTGATCTCTGGTATCAAGGTGAGTGCACCATCTCTGAGCTGGTAGTTATGCTATTATTTCTTAAAGCAAATTCCCCAAAAACATGCAGCAGAATTCAATAAACATCAATCCATAGCTGGGTGGAACGTGTGAGTCGGTGGGCTTGGGGAATTAACTAACGACCAGAAGGTCACAGCTTCTAGCAAATGGAGAGGAGGCACTATTTTGAAAAACTGAGAAGAGATTCCAGCCACAGGAACTATCTGAAGAGAGCCAGGTGGGGGGGGTAGAAGTAGGGAGAGGTTTAAATGCAAAGTGGGGCAGACAAAAAGAAAAGGCTGCCTTTTTGGCGCCAGGGTAGCGGTAATGCAGAAGGACACAAAACAGCTATTTAGAACTGGAAGTTGGAGTGTTTTCCAAGGCCAGTGATCATATGACAAAAAGGCACCAGCAAAGTGAAGGGATATTCCAAATTCCAGGCCCCCGTGGGGCACCCAGACACCCCAGCTGAGCCCACTCCACCCTGCCTCACAATGAGCACCGTAAACGACGGGGCCCACTTGCCAGGGTGATGGAAATGGGGGGCGTTTTATACTAAAGCAAATTAATCTTACAGTTAACCAGTTCCTGCTCCCAATTACAAGCTAAATGTAAATGAGAGGGATAATGCAGCATCACATCAGTAACCTCAGACGGAATCCTTGCAAGTAAAAATAAAATTAAAAAAACTTCTAAAGGAATTCAATTTACAGGAGGGACATATGGAAATATGCTCTTCAGAAATATTTCAATTAAAATGGCTTTATTGACTTTCTAAATGCAGCTAGTATACATTCAGATCATGTCAAATATACATTTCCATGCAGAATCCAAATAGCTATATACAAATAGGGAAGATGGTGCTGCATAATTAAAGAACAGTAATAATGGCAATTACATAGCAAAAGAGATCCCTTAAGTACGATACTCATAGTGAATCTCACACATCAGCAATTATTATTCCCTGTGAGTCAACCATTTTAGATGTCGCTCCATTTAATTTGGCAAAGGTCCTTCTAGTGAGCATGCCTAGGGCCAAATATTTATAACTGGTTAATGTGTAGCCTGCCATATTATAAGTTTTTTTTTTAAATACAGCTTTCAGGAAAAGCTTTTGCAAATGCGATGTGCTTTAATGACATACTGAGCCTAGATGGACCGCTGATAGCCAGAAGCTAAGCTTTGATTGCAGCCCGTCGTTTCGGATCGGCGCTAAGCGGAATCAACCCGCCACTCTCATTGGGAGATTTGCACGCGACCAGATATTAATTGTGTTACTTTCTGTTGACGGGCCGAAGCGACGGCTGAATTCTGAAGCTGAGTTTATCGTTCCTCAGGGATGGAGAGCAGCAGGCTGGAGTTTGTGGCGTTTACCGGGAACTGTAGACGGTGCTCAAGATCGCAGCAGTCAGCTATGGATTTGTTGCTATTTTCTAGATGCTATCCACTTGTGTTAGACTGGTCAAGTTGTCTTATGAAATGGCAATAGGGACTGGTCGGAATGATGATGCTGAGACATTAAAAATATAAGAAATTAGCAACAAGACACATTAGGTGTATAGGAAAGGTCAAAGTATTCCTTGTGTACAGTCTGAAGCCAGCTGTAACAATTTATTATTTCTGAATTGGTTCTGCGAAGCCTGATCATTGTAGCACAACTGGGCAAGATAATATTCTGATTGGGCGCATCTAGAACAGAACAATATGCTGATTGGACCGAAGTAAAACATTACATAGAATAATGGGCAATTTCCAGCTGATTCTGTCCTTTTCTGTTGCACTTTTCTCATCCTGTCTAGTGGCACAACAGAATATACATCTGTCCTGTTAAATTAGCGTAATTGATATAACACATGTGCAAATTCTCAATTTCTCCCCCACCCCCTTTCCTGTGACATCCTGAGAGCGACGTGAGAGGCGACGGGCAGTCAGCTGACAGCTGGAGCCCCATCAAGGATCATTTCTGTCCGTACATGATTAATTTGAATTTGACAACGAATCATAACCTGATTAATTTTGATACAATTCTGATGGCGCCCCACTTGTAATATACATACTGTTAATTAGATTCAAAGCAAAGTGTGTTTTTTTTTTCTTCACAAATGAAGTGGCATAAAATGAGTGTCTGTGTGTGTGGAGGTGCCAAGGCCTGAAGAAGGATCCTATTGTGTGTCATAAGTCACTCTTTTTCTCCTATTTTTCACCTATTTTTAGTATTTTTAGTATTTTTTAGTATTTTTAGTATTTTTAGTATTTTTAGTATTTTTCTTTCCTTTGTGAGTTTTTAGTATTTTTCTTTCCTTTGTGTGTCATAAGTCACTCTTTTTCTCCTATTTTTCACCTATTTTTAGTATTTTTTAGTATTTTTAGTATTTTTTAGTATTTTTAGTATTTTTAGTATTTTTCTCCTATTTTTCACCTATTGTGTGTCATAAGTCACTCTTTTTCAGGGATTTGAAAAACTAAACTCAACTGATCCAGTTGTTCATTAACATGTGTTAAATCAGGGTTTACCACAGTAGGTTAAGGCATTACACAATAGGCAGTACATGATTCCTCTGCTCCTTAAAGCCCATAACTGACCACATGGGTAAACTGTCAGGACTCTGATATCTGAATTAACACTCTTCACTGCAGGACTTCAATCTACATGTGGATGGCAAAATGATACAATCTGTAGAATTGGAGGGTGGAGAAAGGAGAAGGTGCAGACATTTAATCAGGGAAAGAAAAGGCTGATATACTGGAGAAAAAACTCCTATACATCTACCATACCATTTACCCAGTACAGAGTCACTGGGAGTCTGGCTTGTGTCAGGATGCACCGGGCACAGGGTGGCAGACAGCCTGGATACGAGGCCAGTCTAACCTAACCTTAATCGTACGTAACCAAATACAAAAATACAAAGTACAAGTCCTTTGGCATTTTTAGGTTTTTGATTGCAGTCACAAACTTTTATAAATTTCAGTTTTCACTTGTTGGGACCGAAAAAAAATCACAGGATTTTATCACAATGTGGGGACAATTGGTCCCCACAACGTAGCATAAGCAACCATGGAAAAATTTAATAGACCATTCTATATTTTTAAACAAATCTACATTTTTAAATCCTGTTTTAATTGTGATTCTGCTGGCAGAAGGCCATGCTGAGCGCCAACTTGCTTCCAGGTTCAAAATTTTCCAAGACAGCAGTACAGAAGAATAAGGTGAAGCAGGACACACTGGGAACAGCCAGAAACCAGTTAGGGAAAAGGTAGAGGTGACCGTTAACTTATCCGACAGTTTCCCATGAATCGAGGGATGACATCAAGTGACCTTCAAAAGGAATGGGAAACATTAAGTGCAGGTGTGAAGTGCACTGCTAGGACAGTTCATATCAGGCTCCTAGAAGCAGGACTGGAGTTCCATAAAGCAAGGAAGAAGCCCTTCATTAATGAGAAGCAGGGAAGAACCAGGTTGCAGTTTGCAGAAAAATATATTATGCACAGATGCACAGCCATAGATTGAGAAATGAGTGAAACAAAAAATTGTGCTGTGGTCTCTTAATTTTTTTCCACAGCTGTACATATGACCCACCCACCCACGCACTCACACAGAGACACACGCACACACACACACACACACACACACATGCACTCACATGCACACACACACACATCAAAGAAAAAAAAGATCCGTGTGTCAACCTAAACACCAAAAACTTTTTCTTTAATAATATATGAAAGTCATAATGATAAATAAAGACTTAATAAACATATAATCTGAAATGGTTTCCCAGCTATTAACCAGTGTGCTGTTAATGTGGTTTACACCTTCATTAATTCACACATTCATTGTTGTTTTTTTGGCAATCGAATGCTGGTGATGGAGAGAGACCCTTCTTTGGATTTAAAAACACAAAATCCTCAAGGACACAGCTTCATTGTGTCGCCATAGCTTTCAACAGCAGAAAAATGCAGCAGGAGAAAGATGAATAATTACTAATATTGTTATCTGACTTTTCAATGAGGCGATATTTTGTAAAACATCTGCACACAACCATTTAAAAAACTGTATTATCTTGCAAATTGTACAGTTAATTTAATTTAACAGAGAATTGAATGGAAGAGTGGATTTTTCTTTTTTTCCAGCTGGCCTTGATAAAAATGGAGTAAGGATGGATGCACATTGCATTGTCGTTTTCCTGCTTGACGTTTGATTAGAAATTATGTTCTGTGTGTTGGCATGTAAAGGATCAAAAGAGCTTTCTCTAAGCAGGAAGGTCTTGCTCCCAAAAAGAAAGACCACAGTTTGGAAGAACCCCCAATCTCCAGAAGGTGGCTGTTGGCATGACTTCTGGTGAGTTAGAGTTAGGGCAGATGGAGCTTATTTGCTTGTTGCTACCTACCGTCACTGGACCCTCTATGCACCTCTCATGACACCTGATGTTCAGCTGATACATCTTTCATCCATTCATCCAATCAGCTCTTTAGGATGCTGTTAGTCTATATGAACTGCATTTACATCATTTGGGGAGAACACATGTAGACAACTCTGACCGCACCACTTTAAAGGCTGTGCAGAGTGCAGTTACTGCGCTATGCAAAGACCAACCTGGTGCTGAAAGGTTAACGGTTCGAGTGCCAGATGGGGCTTCCTGTTGTACTAGGCTTTGAACTGGTTAAGCGAAAAGTAAACTGCCAACTGTTCAAAGTGTGGAATGCTGGTATGCAGCAAACAGCTACAATAATAAAGTCTGTTTACGTCGAACATGATGCAGAATGTATTTCAAATGTATACCGATGAATGTTTATTAAGTATTGAGATACAGATATACTGTACACTATATGAACAAAAGTATTTGGACGCACCTCTTGATCATTGAATTCAGGTGTTCCAATCAGACCCTTTCCCACAGGTGCATAAAAATCAAGCATGTAGTCATGCAGTCAGGTTTACAAACAATTGTGAAAGAATGGGTCATTTTGCAGAGCTCAAGTGAATTCAAGTGTGGTGCTGTCATGGGATACCAACTTTGCAATAAGTCACATTGTGGAATTTATTTTCTGCTTGATATTCCACTGTCAACTGTAAGTGTTGCTATTGCAAAGTGTTTGGAAACAACAGAAAATCATCCACGAAGCGGCAGACCACGTAAAGCAACAGAGTGGATCAGGGATTGTTGAGGCGCGTAGTTTATAAAAGTCTCCAGCACTTTGCTGACTCAGTAACTGCAGAGTTCCAAGCTTCCTCTGGCATTAACCCCAGCACAAAAACTATGAGCCAGGAGCTTCATGCAATGGGCTTCCATGGCCGAGCAGCTGAAGGCAAGCCTCACGTCACCAAGCCCAATGCCAAGTGTCGGATGGAGTGGTGCAAAGCACGCTGCCACTGGACTCCCGAGCAGCGGAAGCATGTTCTGTGGAGCGACAAATCACACTTCTCTGTCTGGCAGTCTGATGGACGGGTCTGGGTTTGCTGTATGCCAGGAGAACAATACCTGCCTGACTGCATTGTGCCAAATGTAAAGTTTGGTAGAGGAGGGATACTGGTATGGGGTTGTTTTCAGGGGTTGGTCTAGGCCCCTTGGTGGTAGTTAAGGGAACTCTTAATGCTTCAGCGTACCAAGACATTTTGGACAATTATATGCTACCAACATTATTGGAACACACTGAGGAAGGCCCTTTTCTGTTACAGCATGACTGTGCCCCAGTGCACAAGGCAAGGTCCATAAAGACATGGTTGGATGAGTTTAGTGTGGAAGACCTTGACTGGCCCACACAGACCCCTGACCTCAACTCCATCAAACACCTTTGGAATGAATTAGAATGGAGATTGTGAGCCAGGCCTTCACGTCCCACATCAGTGTCTAACCTCACTAATGCTCTTCTGGATGAATGGACAAATATTCCCACAGACACAGTCCTCAAAATCTTGTGCAAAGCCTACCCAGGAAGGTAGCAGCTGCAAAGGGGGGACAAACTCCATATTGATCCCTACGGGTTTAGAATGGGATGTGATAAAAGTTCAAATAGGCGTAATGGCCAGGTGTCCCAATACTTTTGTCCATATAGAGTAACTGTCCAATCAAGATCCATTTTTCTGTGTGAACACTGAACCCTGTATAATGACCCTCAAAACCATCCATCTCCTACCAGTTATAATGGAACATAGGTATTAAAATATATTGTATAAATATAGATTTGTATTTGTTATAAAATAGATTGTAACTTTACTTTATGAAATTACATATGTAGTTGACAATATCTGAGGTGTCACAAATTATTTAAATACGGCCCATTTTGTTAATGTAAAGTACAGTAAAATGGCCTCAGAATGAATTGAGAATCTCAGTTGCCTTACAAGGCATTCTCAAGATTTTTCAGTCACATGGGCCATTTCTCAGAATGCCAATGACACAACGAAGGTCAACCCTTCTCACATCGCAATCACCGCCACAAAAGCCGCCAGGCACCCTTCGTCACACCCAGAAGTGCATCGTGAACACATGATGAGATGTTTGATAAGTGAATCAAAGGTAGTCTGAGGGTGTCAGGGACTCGACACGCGATGCTGCGAGCTTCTGTTCCTCATGAATGCTGCCCCCGACTGGTGTGAACGCCCGGGGAACTCTTTTGACATTTATGCTTCAGCAAACTGCTGCATTTTGCCTTGTCACCCAGTATAATACATGTCTATCAATAAAGTCGCCAGTCTCGAGGTAACATTTCATATGAGACCCATAACAAGCAAAATTAATAATATCATATTAAACTTATCGATAATGTTATTGCATAATGTATTTCCATCTACTCCACTAATCTCAACTAATATATATATATATACATTGCGAATTCACAAGGAACATCAGAAAACAGACTTTGTTTAGCAATATCTACTGAGCTGCAATGTTTTCCCGCTAAGAAAGACAGCGGCGGCCATATTGACTCAATTCTCTGTGTAAATTCAGTTCACATTACAGCCAAAACTTATCTGGTACTCATTTGACATAACTCAGCTCAGCTGTCCTGCCCCCTGCCTCTACCGCAGTCCTCCTCCCGCCTTGCCACTGTGGTTTCTACCCCCTTATCATTCCCCCTCCCTCTCCTCTCGGCCACCCTTGCCCCTCTAACTCTCTGAAAATTTACATTTATGGGTCAGTTGTGCTTTGAAGTGGAGGAGTCTGCACTGGCGGCTAAGAAGGAGGAAGGGCG
>JAODUD010000039.1:13680885-13698344 GCA_026784285.1 Stomatorhinus walkeri | reverse complement strand
GCAATAACAAATGTGTTTTTAATTAGTCTGAGAAACTGCAATGAAACTTTGCTTTAATTACCTCAAGGGTCAGGCTTGTGCCCAAATCTCCTCCAATTAATGGCCCATCTTTAGGCCTGCGATTCCACCAAGCAAATTAAAACCAACAGCCCTGGCTCACCCTCACAGCACGTGGATTCGCGGGGAAAACACCGGCGCATTTTAATATGGCTGCCCTAACACCACCATCATCCCAGGGATGCCAGCAATGGTGAACGCAAGCGAAGCACGCCATCACCCCCACTCCATCACTCCCACTCCATCCATCCTGCCTGTGAACACCATTGTATACCAGTTTGGCTCTAATCAAAAATATTTCATCAAGTTTATCCACTTGTCATGAAACCAGCCAGTGATTTAAATAGCCTATATTGACTTTGTCTTTACAGTCGTAGGAGTTTATACCTTTCATTTTCAATATACCCACATTTCCTGCTGCAAAAAAAAAGTATTTTTTTTTTTGTTTTATTTTTCAGCCTGAGGCCGTCACCACTGTTAACGGAAGTGAAGAAGCCAGAAAAATCCCCCTTCTCTGACTTGGCCGGCCCATGTTGTTGAATGTGAACCTTTGAGAACAATCACAGGGCAGGTTGGGGCTGACTTCAGACTCTCAGAGAGTTCCGGGCACAACAGCCAGTAAGTAGCAGCGTGAGACAGCAGGAGCGCCATATAGACACGCTTCTGTTCCGTGCGTAAACATGATCAGAGATGTGAAAAGGTAACGGTTCTCTGGGATAAAGTCATGCCAGCCAGTTACAAATGCTTAAAATGTGTAGCTAATTTACAACCCATTCTTTCTATACATGCATTCTTTTTCTGCGCATTTAGAGTGTTAATATTGCGGGAATATCTGTTGGTTCTGTTGTCGCTGTATTATTCTTACATTTCTCAACAGATCCTGACACTGGCTGGCCCTCTCAGTTACTGCTCGTGTCCTGAAAATGTTAGAATTAATGACATAAAATGCCAGTAGCCTGTGTAAAGGCATTGCGAATGTTTTGTGGCATTCCTGACATCTGCCCACCATTCTTCAAACAAAATCGCATTTTATTATATAATTAACAGTTTTATGTCTCGAATTCCAATTGCCACCACAGCCGTTTTGCCAAGTTGTAAAAGGCTGCCTTCTCAGTCCGACACATGCGGGGTCGCTTGTTATTTCGGCGCTTTTCCCTTAATTACATCACTTGAAAACCTTCAAAATAAATTAAAAAATAAGGCATTTGTTTTGTTTTTCTTGCGAACCGTCGGTGGAATGGCACAAAGGCAAAGGAAGCAGATTTAATCAATTTAGATAGAAAAGGGATGCCGGCTGCCGTTAATGAAACCCTCTCTGTAAGGTTTGGGGAGTGGGAGGATGTTGGAAATGGTGACGGACGGGTGAGATGTGTGGAATGTCTAAGTCGTGGTGGGTATAACGCAACACATTCCTGCAGGGCAAAGGGCGGCTTGGCCGTCGGACAGCAGGCTGCAGAGCATCAGCAGACGGCTAACAATCATCCTCCATACTGCTAATGCAGTACAGGTTCACAATCAGCCTACAGCTTATTCCAGGAAGCACAGGGTATGAGGCAGAGGACACCCTGGATGGGAAGCCAGTCCACTGCACACACACACACACACACACACACACACACACATGCGCTAACACTATAAAAGGAACCTTTAGTACCTGAAGGTAAACACAGACCTATTGGTCTACCTGCGCCAACAAGCTTTTACTGTATACAGTGCAACTCCACAAATCTATTTACTTAGGTAGCAAAATCAAAACCCTCAGCAGAGAGAGATTTCAGTGTTTAATAGCAAAAATCTGTGATATAAAAAAAAAACTCTGATATGAACAATGTTTTTGAAATGTATACACTCAAGACAATACTTATGTTAACCAAGTCCGAAACTTACTGCAAGTTGAGGAGTGAAGGCCCCACACTCATCTACACCAGGCTGCATCTCCTGTCTCCAGTCTAGGCCGCCTCGCATGTCACTCACCCTCATGGACCAACAGCGCCAAGGTGCCCGCCCACGCCAATGAACTGGCAGTGGAACTCTGCATATCTGGCCTTGAGGATGCTCCATGTTCCTATGGCAACAGTTCCTGACACCTATCAGCATGTATCCATGATGGCAACACAGTGATCCTGCTTGCTTCAGCACCAAAACCAGCCATGCTGACATGCTTCAGCTGGGCTTCAGCTCCCTGCCCTTCACTAACCCTTTTACACAATGAATAAATAAATAACTATGAAAATCCCATTTCCTTATTAAATACGCTTTGCCTTTAAAATGAATGTGGCCTTCAATGACATTGCATGATAATGAATACTGCATCTTCCATCCATCCATCCATTTTCTGTAACTACTTGTCCTATTCAGGGTCACGGGGGATCCAGAGCCTATTCTGGAGGCTACAGGCACAAGGCAGGGAACAACCCATGATGGGATGCCATCACTTCACAGATACCGTAGGTTACCATCCATATACATAAACTATAATCATAGTTTTAGGTGAACATTGATAACAACAGCACAGGTCTGAAAAAATTCTTATGGTTAGTGTACACCTGCTGATGCATTAATTGTTCCAGTACAATTACAGCTTAGCAGACCAGGAAACAATCAGATAAAATGTATGGCATAAATACTAAAGGTATTGGAACATACAACATAACTGCATAGTTTTATTACTGGAAGGTAACAGGGAGAATATGAGGCCATAAATAGCTTGGGAGCTATTTCATTATACAGTAATGTAAGAAGACAGTGTGGTAAGTTTGCAGGCGCTAGCTAGCTAAAGAGAAATTAGCGGTTTGGTAAAGGGCAAGATGTAGAAGAGTATGAACAGTCATACAGCAAAGTTGGGCCCTTGCTTGCATAGTCATTCATTCATTCAATCATTCATTCATCTGTTCATTCATTTATTTCCGTTCTTTCTTTCTTTCTTTCTTTCTTTCATTCTGTCTTTCTTTATTTTTCTTTCTTTCTTTCTTTCTTTCTTTCTTCCTATCTTCCTCCCTTCCTTCCTAGCTTATTTATTACGTGCTCCCCAGTGGCGCGCTAATCAGGAACATTGTGTGTACAAATGCTTTTTCTGGTCCAGCACCCCCACTGGGCCAGGTTGACTGGCAGATGGAGAGTGCAATCACAGGTGTTACCGTAGCGACGCCGCGCAACAGCCGGAAATATCTTCTGGGCACCATTAGCTTTGGGGACAGCAAATGCGCCAGGTCTGGTTTTAATTGACAACGAGCGGGTTTTGCGTGCTTAAAAACATGAAAATGGCGAAAAACTGGAAACATTTGCAACTGTATTCATAATGATAAAGGTGAATATCTGACTGCAATTTCTGATCTGAAAAGCAGTCATTCACTGTACTGTAACTGTTATTTTTGGTATGCGCTGGTGTGTTAAATGTTTTCAGCATTCTTGTAATTTTCTGTAATAATATGAATGGTCTTTAGATCCATTGACGGCTACCTGTTTGTTTCAGTTTGATTTGATTGATTGTTCAGGGAGTTGCATCTGTGACTGATTTGCCCTTAGAATTTTTTAAACCTGTATCTTTATGGGGAGGCATGATTGGCCAGCGCTTCTCACTGTAGCCTCATACCCCAAGGACTGTGTGAGTGTGTTTGCGGAGTGTGTATGTTCTCCTTGTGCTGAAGAGGTATCCCAACTGGACTGGCATCCCTCCCAGGGTGTACCCCAGCCCCGTACCCTGTGATGGACTGGCATCCCACCCAGGGTGTACCCCAGCCCCGTGCCCAGTGATGGACTGGCATCCCACCCAGGGTGTACCCCAGCCCCGTGCCCCGTGATTGACTGGCAGGGTGTTCCCCTGACCAGAATCAGTCATTATTAAACTAACTACCTGGGAGAACTGAAAACAAGGCCTGTATTTGGAATTGAGGGCCTGAGTTGAATAGCCCTGCTCTAGGTCCTCCACAGCACAGTACTGGATATATGGATATGGGAATGGATGGATAGATGGATGGATGGGTGCATGGATGGATCTTTACATATCGTTTTCTTTTTAGTTTGTGTGTGGGGGGGGGGGGTTACCTCTTCAGTTTGTACCAAGATACTGTTTAGTGGTTACGATGTTGCCAGCGTACCTAATTTATCCATCCAAGCATAATTCCATTCTTGGCTTTTCCATCCTGTAAGCACTGAATAAATACATTGATATTTTCTTCTGTTCCTTTAGTCAATGGTATTCCACTACAATTATGTGCATGGCGAGGTTCACATCATTTGTTACATACACAACCATGCAAGCTAGTCATTATGGTTATTATGTTATGGTAGGGGGGCAGCATTTTGTGTATGGAGTATCTGGGACCAGCACCACAGATACCTGTAAGGATGACTGGATGGTTCGGATCATATTTAATGTGAATGGGATAGAAATATGTAAAGGTAAATATTATAGGATGAGATTATCAGTGTGCCATATGGGCATGCGGGCACATGGCATGTGAATGTAGCCTCTGGGATAAGCTCCACCCCCAACCACCCCCCCCCCCCCATGACCCTGAATTGGTCAAGTGGGCTCAGATGAATGGATGGATGGATGACTAACACAACATCCTTGGGGGGCACCAAACATAGCAACCCCTCCCCATTAGCATGCCCCCCCAGGTTTCAATCACTCCTGTAATTTAACAGTTTAATGCTATTTAACATCTAATATATTTTATATAACTGTATACTGTTCTTTTAATGTGGCACTCACTGAAAAGCATGTGTAATAATTCCCTCTGTTAGATGCATTTTGGAATTTCAGGAGCCACCAATAAGCATCTCTGCTCTGTGACATCACGTGTGCTACTCCCCAGGTGCACTTAATACTCTTATTCCAGTCCTGTTGATTCCTATTAGTATTTTAATTTAAAAAAAAAAAAAAAAAAAAAACATAATGCATGCATATAAATGCAATGGAACACTAGGCCTCACACCTCCCAGGTTTTCGGTCCTCTGTTTATAGAGTTTGCATGTTATCCCCACTGCTGGATAATCCTGGATAAGCGGCTATGGGAAAATACAAACAAACAAACATACTTTATTTGCCATCTGCACAAGTACAGGTTCATAGCAGTGCTTATCTTTGTTGACTCCATCTTGCTCTCGCTTGGGGTTCACGACACAGAGTTAGCTAATGTGCGGCACCTGTGGGGCTGGCGGTTAAGGGCCTTGCTCAAGGGCCCACAGACATGCGACTGTTTTGCCAAGGCCAGGACTCGAACCCGTGATATTCTAATCACAGACAAGGAAACGTAGCCCACCATTATCAGACTCAGTCAGCATTCACAACGTTGGTGCACGGTATAATAAAAGACGTCGCAAGCTCTAAACTGGTCACAATGAGGAGCATCGGCCCTCCAAAACTGATCGATATACAATTTGTGCACCAAAAAAGGTAACTTTTTTTTATTTAGACATTATGATATTATGGCATTTCTGAGAATTTTTCTGAATTTCAGACCTCATATTCTCCTACTCAAAAATATTGATTTCACTATGTGCATATAAACAAATGCAGAAAATGATGACTGCTCAAACCTCATATTTGCATAATTGTTTGCATACCTGCTTATGATTTTTGAGTCTTGAGATAATTATGCAATCTGTAATCAATTATGTATTGTTTTTCATGAAAAATTCTCCAAATCAGACCGGGAAGAGTAAAATGATCTGATTACAAACAAGTGCATTTAGTTTTTGCAAATTGCACTCACAAAATTAGGTCACCATATAAACCGCCCTATTATCACAACTAGGACGACTTGTAGTACTTTTGGGTATGTTTTATTTTTTCAAGTGACCTAGTGCAAGGGACCGTACTAGTGTCCACCCTTTTACGAGCCATTGGACCCTTTAGCACCACCTTAAGCTAAACGTCTACAACTTTTACTGTGTGAATCAACAAGGGATGCAGACTTGCTTGTATTTCGTGTGAAACAACTTCTGCATCAACGAAACAAATAAATGATAGGATGCAATAGCCTGATTGGCTGCATGTCTTTGGTGGCCCCTCCCATAAGAACCTGTATTAATTTACTGCTATGGCAACAGAACATCAGAAACCAATCCCTGCAGGGGATCACAAAAGTTTCATATTCACTTTCATCTGTGTCAAATTACTGTTAAGGGGGTTCAAATTTGTAATATCGGGAGGCAAATGTATCCTTGGCATGCTTTATGTCACATGGCTCATTTGCGTTCCATTGCATTTATATTTCAATTACTGTATCTACTCATTGAAAGTGCACAACGATATTCACACCAAATGCCATCTGCTGGACACTGAAATACCTGTCTATGCTAGCGGCCCAATATTTGGGAAACACTTACAATTTTTAGAGACTGCAGAACTCTATTCGACTGTTGCTCCAGATACTTATTTGATTGTCCAATGTCTATTTGTAACATTCTTTGATTTGTTACTTCTACCACCAATATTCATGTAGTAATCTTCACAGCGCAAAGAAAAAAAAAACCCACTAGGGTCACACATATTTACTGGGGCTGGACTCTGTATCAGACTTAGTCAGCATTTCGAACATTGGTGTGTAGTAAAACAAAAGATGTCGCTCACACTAGACTGGTCAAGGCTGAGGAGCATCAGCAGGTACTTCTGCATGAGAGAAGACAGCAACAGCCAGGAGTGACTAAGCAGAAGAGAAACTAACTATCTCTCGTAAGTACAGCCCAGTGGAACAAACACCATAGAGATTCATGTATGGATGCTATTAGAGGAGCTGAGCGGAGGAGGTGAGTGAGGTGTGTGTCTCTGTTATGCAAGCCAGAAAGCTACCCTTCTCGGTGTCGACTCTTACCTTGGCATTGCAGAGCCATGTATCCGCCTCCGTAAAGAATGGCCAATACTGGCAGGAACATTTACAGAAAAGGTGAAAAATACACAGGATCCCTTTGGTCAGGTTCACTATAAACAGCAACTGCGTATGAAGAAGACGGCTTGCACTTGTGGTTCTGTGCCCCACACACCGACTTATACATATTTATTTATTTATGCACTAAAACAGGTTTTCTTCCCAGAAGTATTTCAGGAGAATTTGCATGGAGTGTAATGAATACAATCCTGATGTAATGTTTTACTCCAGCTAATGATGGCAAATTTTGTATTTTATTATTTTTTTTATTTTACTTTTTTCATTAAAATTTTATTTTTAGTAGTTAAAATGATAATGAAATCTGTAACAATCCCCGTGGGAAAGAGAGCGTTAAGTAAATGTTCCATTACCCGTCCAAATATATTTTTTTTTTCTCAAATTTTTATATAAATTTTTGTGTGTTTGTTGTTGTTTATAGAGAGAGAGAGAGAGAGAGAGAGAGAGAGAGAGAGAGAGAGAGAGAGAGAGAGAGAAACAGGCCTTCATTGCGACATGAAAAGTTAATTATGGCGCTGGCGGGAGAAGAGAAACACAATGTTTTGGAGGGACTTTTTCTATGAATAAAAGCAGCTGTAGGAAGGATCCGGCTGTGGTGCCGTCACAGTGAGGGCCGGCCCCACTGTCAGGCTGGGAAAGGAGCATCCAGTGTGAGGACACGCCGCTGTACCCTAACGGGGACACGCCGCTGTACCCTAACGGGGTCTCCATGACAAAACACAGCAAGCCGCTGCCATCCTGAACCTCCATAAGGATGACAGAAAAACAATGAAAAAGTGCAAATGAAAAGGTATTGTCAGGGACACCTTGACAAAGGTTGAAAAAGTGAAGAAAAAAATGTAAAAACAATACACATGACTTTTATGTTTTGCAAAATTAACCAGCAAAAAAGTCTGAGCTCCCTAATAAAAATAACCTAGATACTTTTTTTTTAATTCAAGCTATCAGTTAAAGTTTAGCAGGAAAGTTCTGCCATGGACTGCCTAAGTGATTAAAAAATCTGCCTCACTTGTGTGCAGCCATCTGTGATGATACTGGTTAAAAAAGAACACACTGGGAAAAAAACAGCTTAAGAAAAAAATCATGTGTATCTTTCCTGAGGGAATTTTTCTTTCTCGTTTTTCCTCTTTTTGAGGATTTTCTATCTATAGATGGATACCTCTTACGAATAACAAAGCGATGACTTAACTTTCATCATCTTGTAAAGACATGTGGAGACATCCAACACGGGACAGATCCGGCACCGGCGAAGCTCTCCGCTAAGGGGCTGCGTTTCAAGTGCTCCCCCCCCCCCGTCAAAAGCCACAAATTCCTGAACCTAGGTGGGCAGCCTGGAGCGGCTTCGGAAAGTTGTTCTCTATCCGCACCAAGCCAATACCGGGGGGTGGGGGGGCTGTGACAGCAATATCCAAAGGACTTTGTCCCACATAGATCTCAGGATAACACTTACTCAGGATAAGGCATTCTGAAATGCCAGCTAGCATCGCTTGAATAATTCAATATGCACTATATGGTATTTATGGTATACAATATGCTATTATGCTACCGTATTGATATAAATTCTATTTACTGCACTATATCCTGGTCCAAAAACCTAAATTACCGAATACTGTATTTCTTTAAAAACAAGACCATCAAATATCATCGTCATCTCTGCAATTATTATTATTATTATTATTATTATTATTATTAAATAGTAATACCCGAATAATTGTATTTATGGGGTTCAAGACACTTTAGTCTTTTTATCGTTGCTAAAATATGAACTGTTTTTACTGCTTCCTCTCTTGATTAATTAGGAAATAAACTGTGGTGTAGTTTGAATTTCGTACGTGGCGAGACTTTCCGACTTGCGTAAGGGATATTTATATATTTATACGGCGACTTATTTATTTCATTATTTCTACAGTTAAATAGATGAAAAGCAGCAGGAAAGGAATGGGAACCAGGTGCCGGCAGCGCCGGTACGGCCCGGAGATGGGCGTCTATCGGCACGCAAACACGTGTGCGGAGCTTCCGTCAGAAGCGCGGCGTTTACCTGGAGGCAGAGCGACACGTTTTTATTTTTTTACTCATATCCCGCTGGACGGGCGCCTTCCCCCGCTGCCGTTTGATGTGCCTGCCTTCACAGCTTCAGAGCGCCGTCTCCTTCCATTTGGCCACAACAGAGGCACAGAGCGACGGCGAAAGAAATCATTTCCATATGTGCAAATGAGGCGCCGGCCTTCCCCAAACGGAGCAGCCGTCCCTCTGAAGTATATATCAGTACGGGGGATGCCAAGCCCACTAATGGCCATCTCCTTCAGAGAACAAAACTGACTCATCCCACAAATTGTATGTCAAAATATGCTCTGTCAGTCGTGCTTTTAGAAAAAGAAATTCTATAATAGTAGTGGTAATAATAATAATAATAATAATAATAATAATAATAATAATAATAATAATAATAAACCCTGCCATCCTGTATAGGAGAAGGTGAAGAAGCATATGGGTGGACATTATTATTATTATTTATTTTGATATTATTATTTCTTATTATTATTATTATTATTATTATTACAGGTGGAAAAATTGCCTGCAAAAAAAATAGAAATGGTGAATCGGATAATCGAGCGATGGAACATTTTCAAATGCCCTGAAATATTTTCCTGTGAAAATGCTTTACTAAGTCCCTATATAATATGACAATTTAAAAGAACAAATTAATTATGAAAGTATTTTTCACATTGCTTCACGATTTCTGATTTTAAAATTGTAATAATATACATTCTGTATGTTGTAAGTTAAGTAGTCAGCTGAATGTCGATAGACTTTTGTGAATTTCTAGCTCTGTCTTCAGGATTAAAAAAATGTCGCAACACCAGCAGGAGCAGCAGGTCCAACACCGTGTTCACCACACTGCGATGGCTCACCAGGACTTGGGTCTTCATTACTTCGTACTGAGTAGAGAAGTGACTGTACAAAAAGAGATGGATTCTGGAGGCCGCATGACTCTACTTCAGCCCAAAGAAGGGTGGGTCACATGGTCTGAAATATCCAATCACAGACGGCCCGTAGTTAACACTAAAACTACACTCTTTTCTTTATTGTTGTTTTGTTGCAGTTCTTTTTACATGTCTCCACGATCAAATAGGCAGTCTTTTTTTTTTAATCTCCATATCCACAGACGTCATGAAGCGACAGAACAGTACACGAGGCCTAATTGATGCTACCTGAGCATATCTCAAATGGGGTGCTGCCATTGTGTGGGAGCGAGGGAAGCTGTCATCTAGAGCAATCTAGAGCATAAGCAAAACAAAGCCATTCAAAGTGACAGGCTTTGTTTATTAATAACCCCGCCGCTCCCTGGTTTGTATTAAACAGCACATTTCTTTCAAATTCAGGAGCTGGGAGGATAAAAGCATCCAAAATATACCTGTTACATTATGCATTAATGACTGTCTAATGAGCTGAGTTTTGTAGTTGCACATTGCTGGTAAGTGTAAAAATTGAAACAACAGGTAACAGACTCATAGGTCACAAGTGGCACGAAGTCACCATCCACTTCCTCATTATCATCTTCACTCCTATTATTTATACTATTATCACTACTACGTCTACTGCTGTTAAAATAATATTAATAATGAAGTTTATTATTATTATTATTATTATTAGTAGTAGTAGTAGTATTGCATTGTTATCTCATGGAATATGATAATTATGTTGAACTACTATTGGTATTGCTCGAATCAAATGGTATTGCTTTAACAAATTTCCCGGAGGAACATGCCAAAGAGATTAATAAAGTACTATCTAATCTAATCTAATCATTTATTCCTCCCAACAGAATAACAGATCACTTCTGATACAACTTTTATATGTCGCCATACTATCAAAAAGTACATTGCCTCCTGCTCATTTTACATGTGCATACATTTTATTTAGTCAACGGTTTTGTTCACAGTGATGTACAAGTGAGGCAAATAGCACATTACAAACATGTCAAGGAGCCAATTACTCATAAGAGAAGCTATGATGAGCTTCCAATGATAGCCCGAGTACAAGTGTAATTGGTATAGGAGCAAGAGCTACATAACATCTTCTTGCTACCCATTTCCTTGTTGTGAGTTTTGTGGGGCAGCCCACATTGCGCACAGAGGATGCATCTGAGCTGTGTGCATCACCATGCTAATCGACTCTCATCAAGACTTTTTGGTGTTCTATGCATTAAAAGTACAATTGCACTCCTTAGTTCTGGAATAGTTTCTTTGATTTGTTTTGAAGAAACAAGGGCGTTGCAGCATGCCAGGGTGGTCTTTGCTGACGGAGATCTGGAGGACTTCTAGCAAACTACAAAGTCAGGCTTTTGCCAGGACAGCCAAAGACCCTCACTGACACATCTATATTTCTTTATCCGTAAAGCTCACTGGTGTAAAGAATAAATAAATGATAATAAACATGCACAAAATTCAACGTCAAGGGACATTAGCCAGGCCTGCATTCCATCCATCCATTTTCTGAAACTGCTTAATCCCAACTGGCGTTGCAGGGGAGACCAGAGAACAATGGGCACAGGCAGGAACTAAACCCTGGGCAGTCACCCACACGCCAGAGTACACACGCTCACACAACTACAGGGCCAATTTAGACTCACCAATCAACCTATCCTGCATGCTTCTGGACCATGAGAGGAAACCGGAGCCCCCAGAGAAAACGGGGAGAGCGTGTGAACTCCATGCAGAAAGGACCCATGACCGAACCCAGGACCTTCCTGCTGTGAGGCAGCAGTGCTCACCACTGCACTAACACACCGCCCTCAGGCCTGTGTTCTTAGGTTACAAAAGTACCTGCTCATATTCACTCTGTATAGAATAGCCTCTCATTTGATTAATTCGATTAGGGATTAGATCAAGTAGATCAGTAGCATCCAGCCTCAGTGAAGAAAGGTAAATAATGACACTTCTAAAAAGAACAAAAAAATTAAGCCAGGCTAGCTACAACATAAATGGACACCATTACATTAGAGTACACATGTGGGATCTCCAAATTGTGGCGGGGGGACGCCAGGCGGATGGCTGTTGGGTGACAGACTGGCACTGTGCGGACGATGCCCGCACAGTATGGAGGAGGAATGCCAGGCATGGTACCACAATGGCCGTCTGCTGCTCGCACATCTGGAACAGGTGAGTACAAAGCCAAGTGAATGCAATCCCTGACTCCTCATATGAATGCAGTTCCTGTTCATGGCTTCCTGCTGTTTGGGATTAGGGATCAGTCAGGGGCAATCCAGGGATCTATACACTGGAAACAAAGGCTACTTAAGCTCCGTAATCCAGATGTTTCTTTTCTTCACTGTAAATTACTCAGTCTATATATGTGGTAAATTTTGCCAGAGTAGGTATTTTGTATAATCTGTCAAATTTTAAATGTGTTTGACAACTCTTCGGAAAAAAAAAGAAACTTGAGTCTTTGGTTAAGTATGGTTTGAGTTTTTTTCAGTTTGTGTCCTGGGGTCTTTGGTTGATACATCCTGTGTGTGTGTGTGTGTGTGTGGGGGGGGGGGGGCATAGATCACATTTGAGGACCAAATTGTCCCCCAAGGGTAGTAAAACCTGAAATTTCCCTACTTTTTAGGACATCTTCTGAGGTCCCCATTTGGATAATCCTATTTTATAAAAATCTGTGAATGCAATCAAAAAGTAAAAAAATAATAAAATAAATCTTGTTTTGGGTTGGTTACGTTTGGTTAAGGTTAGGGATGGATAGGGGTAAAGGGTGTCATGATTGAGAGTAGGGTTTTTCCCATAGGAATGAATGGACGGTCCCCATTTAGATAGGTATTCCAACGTGTGTGTGTATATATATATATATATATATATATATATATATATATATACATAACTGTGACTTTACTGATATTATCATATATGTTTGAGAGCCAAGATACACTTGTTATGAAAGGTTACACAGTGATTTAATTTTACAATAGCTGATACACACGGTGATCCATGACCTCTGTTTGCCTTTTGTCTTTCTTGAATCTCCAAATACTGTAATGGTCTTAGCATTTATCCTGAGATAGCAGAGAAACATATTTAAAATATCAGAATGCAGACAACGACCTTCATGAGACAGACCTCAAGAACATGAAGAAAAATACATGTTTACGACAATAACAAAGCTTATCAACAGAACTGACAGGAAATACCGTGGCAGAAGTGATAAACGGGGTAATTAATCCCCGGAATGCTGGACTCGATCGTGTATGAACGAACAAATGAATAAATAAATGTTATGGTAAAATTTATTTATTTGATCATTTCTGCCTTTCCATGTGACTGCGGATGATGAGACAGCGGCAGCCATTCTGTGCCAGTGCGCTCGTCTCACAGTAGCTAAGGTGGCGAAAGGGCGGGAGGGAATTCACTAGTTAGATATAGGGGATGCTTAGGAGGCCAGATCTGACTTCGGGGTACTATCCCTACTCTTTCAAAAGATGGCCAGGGATCTTTAATGACCTCAGAAAGTCAGGACCTCACTTTTACGTCTCATCTGGGTGTCCCCATCACTGCACTGGGGCTCTGGGATCCACACAGACCACAGGACAGGCTCCCTGGTTGGCCGCACCGACAGCTCTTCCTGCAGCAACACAGACATCTAGGACGGCCTCCAATCCCAGTACTGGTCACGCCCAAATCTGCTTAGCTTCTGATTACCTCATCTTAGAGTTTGAAGGCAGGCAGAAATCAGTGAAAAGCCTGCTGCTAACCCTAGTTTGCCACATCTGCAGGGGTACTTTTATATTTCAAAATATAATTTTGATAGTGAAATCCTGCAGTATATTCAAATATACTGGACAGCAAATTTTACTTAAGCCTGCAAGGAGTACCGGTTATGCGTTATGCTTTATGGGTCAGGTAGCCTGTAATTTCCCCTGAGAGTGAGGGGACAGCAACAGCTCTCTCAGGCCGTCGTGAGCGGTGTAGCCAGCACATGGACTGTGGGAACTGATTTTGGTGTCGTTTCATATTCACACAGTACTCAGGTGCCTTGTTCTCACCAACACAGTGCTAGAGCCAGTGCCAGACTTTTTCTCAATCCGGAACTGGTTCTGTGCGTTTCCACCCCAAATCACTGGACCTGGGCCAGAAAAAATGGTTGTTCCGGCACGGCACCACAGAAAAGCTGGTCACAGAATTTGGAACTGTAATGTCAGCAAAAATAGGATGGGCTGTTACGTCCAATCCTTCCGCATACCCAGAAAATTCAATTCAATTGAAACAACTAGCCAGCTTATTGCCGATATAATGTAACATCATTTTTTTTTATTCTGTGCAAAATAAAAGCTGGGTTTGCTGGCCATATTGAATAATTAATTATAAACATGTTGCAGGTTGAATATATAAAATATGTGGGACTCAAATTCAGTTTTAAGCAGACTCTTATTGTGCAGTAAAACGGCGAGTGAGAATAACCTCATTTACACACAGATGGGGGAGCCTTTAAAGAGACGAAAGTGGATGGCAATAGTAACAGCGCGCGACATGTCATACTCTGAAAACTTTTTCTGCTTGGCAGCTTGTAAAAACCTTATAATCTGAAAAAGGTCAAAATAAACTGGAAAACGGAATAGGTAAGAACCATAACTCTCACTTACGCTGTAACGTTTTTGTTCCGTTCTTTATTGAAATTGGTGGCAATGTGGGCAGGTTCTCAAAAAGCACCAAGCAAGAACCAGACCCAAGCAAGGCTCCGTGTTGCTGGAAACAAGGCAATGGATTACTGCTCACCATGCCAGGTGACATGTTATATGTGAGAGGATCCACACCGTTTTGGTTCCTGCTACACCAAATTAAAATCTAATTTAACCAATACTGCTCTGTAGGATACACATCTAAATTGAATTTCATAAAAATGGATGGATAAAAGTGATTTTATTTCTGATTTGCGTTAGGGCCTCTCTGCACTCATATCGCTGCACTTTGGGATGAGAATCCTACTCTCTGGTGTGTGAGAGGAACTGAATTACAGAATTCCTGCGCACTTAAATAATTGTTTCTTTATTATTGAGATGCATAAATTCTGGTTATTATAATTTTTTTCACAAGTAAGTAAAATAAATGCTACCAATATTGTCTTGTAACAGACTCTTCTTTGTGCAAGGCAGATTATCCAACAGCAATATTAAAAAAGAATGCAATAAAGAAACAAGACTAAAGGCATTATAAGATGTGCATCTAAACACCCATTTTTGAAAACAGTGGTGAACACTGCACATTGATTTTACAGTCAGTGAAACACAGCTTTGTTGCACTGTATTGGGGACAATTCAGTTGCGATGGTCAATTTGCAAAATGTGATGCATGAATATAGTTATCCTTCCCAGCACTATTGAATTCTACGAGATGCCATTGAACTGCTCAGTTGAAATGCGTTTGAGGTCCATAATATATATTTTTTTCTATTCTGACCAGTTCAGAATGTCAGCTTGCATCAGACCAATCGGAAGTACTTTTTCATTTAGTGTAACAGTAATAATGGGTGAAAGAGTCTCTATGTATTTTCATTGCATGTTCTAGACCACATCATGCTAGCCATTATCGCCAGAGCCCATTAAAAACAGCTGAAGCCCTACAAAGCTTGTCATCTTTCGGAAAGGAAAGTCTTTTTTTTTTGCTCTCCATTCATTCTATCGTTGAAAGCCGTAAATATTCCGAGCATCTTTTTTCCTCTTCGGGGGCCGCATTATCAACTGTTACATTTATTATGTACATTGTGACTTAAGAGCACAGAAGTACGGTGGAGAGGGGCTTTTATTGTTCAACCATTCTGCGTCTTTTAGCAGATCAGCAGTCAGGAAAAGTGTAGAAAGAAAGAAAGAAAGAAAGAAAGAAAGAAAGAAAGAAAGAAAGAAAGAAAGAAAATTAATTCTGTCTGTTACCAGTGGATAGGTTTCATATTCTCCACATTCTGATGATAAAGATCAAGAGTCCTGTTACTAAACACTGCAGATGACACTATTTTAAATATAGCATATTGAATGATGGAGTGAAATCGTTAGCTGTAACTGCCAAGTAAAAAAAAATGGCAGCAGCAGAGAAAATCCATTCGTTGCCTTTTTTTGAAAGACAGCATCACCACCAGTGCTGGTGTTTCTGCATGTTCTACATAGCGAGAAATACAGGTCACCTATGGCCAGATCTGTGTGCTGCTGAATCATTTGGGATTGCATCACAGTCTCCTGAGGAGCTGTGCTTTAGAATCTCACAAATACCCCAGTCTGGTTACCAGTTACAGCCACATGTTATGCGTCCATGGCTAGTCATGTAGTCTCACGTTGTCCACTCCATTAGACGCCATCTTTGGTCTGGCAACAATAAACAGGCGGCTTTAATGAGGCACTGCAGCTCTGCATGCCTCAGAGTGTGAATGCATCTCACTTTAAATGTTTACTCAGTGATGTCTTTCACAAAACAAATAACATATATTGAATAATTCAATACCTGTAATATAGGTAAAAAAAGAAAAACAACCAGACAACAAATATGCAGAAGTCCATTTGTGTATAATTTACTAATTTATAGGTTAACTGTAATTCATATCCAAATATTGTCTATACATGTATGCTGTGGTAGTCGAAAGTTTGGACAAATCTACCCATAGAAAGGTTTGTTAGTGCTATTCTTTACATTTAGAAGAACTATCAACATCAAAGCCATAAAATATCATATATGTTATTGTACACCAACCAAAAAAAGCAATAAACAAAGAACATTGTCTTGTTGGGGGCAGACAGCTCTGTGGGTTGGGACTGTGGGAAGGTTGCTGGTTCAAATCCTGTGTTCGACAGAGTGATGTGACCATTGGACCTTTGTCCTTAACCCCAGAGACTGGCTGACCCTTCTTTCTCCTCTGCACCAGTTTCATGTGGCCTCCTGAGAAGCTTTCCCAGCAGGCCTGTAGGAGGTCCCACATATATGATGAACATGCATTGGCCATTTGTACTTCACTCTCTGGTCAAACCCCTCAAAAACATTTCTGCTATGTTCAGGTCAGATTGCCAGGTCCAAATGTTTGCCTGGAACATTTGTTTGTTTGTTTGAATATTTTAAAGTATATCTATCTATCTATCTATCTATCTGTCTATCTATCTATCTATCTATCTATCTATCTATCTATCTATCTATCTAATCTGCATATTCAGTATGCTGCTTTGTAACCCTGGCACCCCGCTAGCTGAAGGTCAGTGTTGGGAACCCAGTCAAGCTGCATTTTCCATTAATGAGGTGACTCTGCTTGGGACATTCTGTCCAAACACTGTCATTGCATCACTGTCCTCCCCTGGAGACGCAGTTGAAAAGCACGCGGGGATCTGCTGCTGTCAGTTTTTCTTTAAAAACTGCATCAGTACACTTATGAGATGCATGTGCCTTTATCATCAGCTGGCTTGATAGCTGTCGGGGGGGGGGGGGGGGGGGGGGGGGGGGGGGGGGGGGGGGGGGGGGGGGGGGGGGGGGGGGGGGGGGGGGG
>JAODUD010000039.1:13660993-13672394 GCA_026784285.1 Stomatorhinus walkeri | reverse complement strand
CGCATTTCCCCCCCCCCCCCCCCCCCCAGCCACTGCACATCTCGAGACTCACAGGTAAATAGAGGTTGACTTCCTGCATGACCTTTTCCAGAACGTTCTGAGGGAAGACACCGCACTCCTACCTGCTTCATTTACAGCACTCTTGCCTTGGATAAATCTGCCTGTGTTCGTCATACGATATCATTCTTATTCTGTTGTTATTATGGGTGCCGTTGCTATTTGTTATTGTGATTTTCATGTTTTGGCTTTGACAATAAGATTATGGAATTCCCAGGCCATCACTACACCTTATTAATTACTATGAAGCACCATTTTTCCCAGTCAGCACGTGTAGCGCTGTCATGTCATGCTAATGATATGCACATTTGACTTGAATTCAAATTATATCCTCATTACAGAAAAAAGTAATGCATTTTCAGGTTTAACTAAGGGTCTATCTATCTATCTATCTATCTATTTAGTTATTTGTTCACATTTTTTATGGAAATTAGGGCTAGGTTCTTAAGGGTAACGCAGCATTTGCTTGCTGGAATTATATAGGATTCTTTGTTTCCAGTTCTTCTATCATGCAGCATTGGATGATCAGGCATGTAAATATGCTCACTACGCTTAGGTGATAGTTTTAATCCAGCTATAAAGAAAAGGGCTCTTCCACAACACATTATTTACCGGGTGGAGGAATATCAAGGGAACATAGATATTCCTTGCATGTGGTTATTATGGGGCTGGTTTTGTTTTAATCTTTTATCACTCTTATCTATGTCTGGGCAAATTGTTAATAAAGTAAGGGTTAAGTGACTAACCTTTCTCTCCAGTAGTACTGAGAGAACCTTGGAGTTGAAATTGGTCTTATTAAGGGTTTGTGCTCATAACTGCCTATTTAACAATAATTTGAAATGAATACGCAATGAAATGTGCCCTCAATTTACACCTTACGCTTACGCTTGTTGTACTGTAAGGCAATTGCATCTGGGACAGTCGCTGGTGTGTCTTTTCAGGTCCTGTATTCCATAGTCATGCAGTTAGCAAATATCTTAGACGATATGAATGAAACACGTTTATGAGCACGCCGTGTCCTCTCACTTCCGCTGCTTCTCTCTTTGTGGCTGTTTGCACGCTGCTTGATTCTGCTTAAAATATTTCTTGTTAGCTATTTCCACATGCCTTAAGGCTTAAATGGTTAGCTTTATAACCTAAAACTGCTGGTAATGCAGTGCATTAGTAATTTAGTAATTATAAACCATTGAGCTAACCAGTATGGCCAACAGTGCGGTCCAACAGCTTTTACTTGTCACATACTGCCAGTGACCCTTTTTGCTACTCGCTTGTTTGCTGTCTTAATGCAGCCGACGTGGCAGAATATGCTGCGGCTTTTGTCCGCGACTAAGCGGATGCCACGCAGATGCTGCAGCTCTGCCGTTCCGAAGATGAGTAGCTTGCTGATCCACTCCCACCTCAGAAACGTCACCCCCCCCCCCCCTCCTCCGCCGCCAGAGATTTCCGGGTCTGCGGAGTTCACCTTTGGCATGGTGTCAAATCTTCGACACCTGTGGAAGCAACATTCCTCATCTCCGCGCCAGGGAGGGTCTGCTTTTAACACTTATTAACAGCTTCACTGGAATGCGTTCAGCGTGCACTTAGACGTTCCAGGAAGAAGACGTTACTCTCACCTTATCACTCATTAATATCTAAGTTTGTATATATAGCTTGCTTTTGTACACTTTGATTGCTTTTTATTCATAACCGTCCATGTCTTGCTGGGCATTTCATACCCCTTCCGGTACAAGTCTGCCATCTGCAATGCCTACCGATGGGCAGAAGAGGAGACAGGAGAGGACGTCTGACTCGTACAACCTCCTCTCCGTAACCCAGGCCTGCCCCTCCATGTTAACACACTGCACGGCAAGCACAAGTGACAAAATCAATCAGTCTCGGCTGTCGGCGAAAACAGAGAGGGACAGAGCCGCTAACCGAAATTAATGATATCCTCGCCGGGATTTTACGCCGTTTCGGCCAGGGCCGCGATTGAAACAGACAGAGATTTATAGTCCGTCCTGGGCTCCGGGTCTCCTTGATTGCCTCCTTTTTTGCTTGGTAGGGTTCTTTGCATATTTATTTCAGGGCTCATCAGGATCCCGCAGTAGCATCTGAGTGACAATCTTATTTCACCTGGCGCTGCAGCATCTGTGAATTTGCATACTGTTCTGGAGATGAGAGAAACACTCGCTCTTTTCTCCCTCCCTCTCTCTCTCTCTCTCCCTCTCTCTCTCTCTCTCAGCCTTGCTTGATTGTATTTATTTGTTGATGATAAAATTTACCACAAGTGTGCATTCTTGATCGCTGTTATTTACGGCGTTTGTTCTCTGGCATATTAAAATACGCCATAATCTGTGTCCCTGTGGTTCTTTATACCGAGAAGATGAGGATTCCTCCACATCATAACATTTGGGGCACGTTTCGTTAAAATATTCAGTTCATAGTTTTTAAAGGCGATATTAATTTGTAAATATATGTGTGGAAACTGTTTTTCTGTCCCCTCAGGCAAAGGGACTGATAGTAAAATGCTAGCTTGAAGGTTTTTGTTTAATAAAAGATTAGCTTGAAGGTTATAATCTGCAAACAACTGTGCCTCATTACCAAGATTATTTGAAGAAAACAGGATTCTGACAAGGAAAACTGATTACTATTTGATTCCTTTAAAGATGAACTTTTGTCTAAGGCCTTGCCCATTCAATAAGACAAGTTTTTTTCCTTAAAATGTGCAAAATATTTGAATAAGGATTACAAATCAAGTGCTGCCACTAACCAGAATATCTTTTTGTAATATATGATGGAAATTAATAAACATTCTTCACTATACATTTTTATTATTCTTCTTGTGTGATGTGGACATTTTTCACATTCAGATGAAGTAATGAACCCATTCAGAAAACTGAATGTAGTTGATTTAAATTGTTTGCATCTTTTGGAAACACAGGAAGCCTTTATGAAAACATAGATCCAGAGACACATAGAACTAAAGACAACTTAACTTGCGTTCCGCTCCTTAAATTCACTAGTCAGGTCTAGGCCATGACCATGCTCTAATTCTGCAATCCTATTTTTCAAAAAAAAAATAAATAAATAAATTTCCTGGCAGGATTGTGTAAATTATTATTTACTTAAAATGCTCCTTTATAATGCATAATAAGATAACTTCATAATTTATTATAATGCATTCATGAAATATTATAAACATGGCTGTAATTATTTACAAGATGGCATAACACATTATTGCCATGTTTTGCATCATGAACGCTATATGAAGATCTCATCTATAATGTTCTATAGATACCTTTGTAAAGCATATAATGGTCAGTATAAGCCATTTATACTGTTTATAATACTTTATGAATACATAATAATGTATTATGATGGTATCTATATTGTGTAATGATGACTGCTTTAAGTGTTTTATATGATTACCAGAATATTCATAAGCAGCAAGGATCCCGTTCCCTCGCTCCTGCTGCTAGATGTATTACGTGTTATTGCTTATGGATATACTGTATAGCCTTGGCTGAAAAGAAAATGTCTAGCTAGTCTGTCCAGCACAGCGCAGAAAAGCATCAAGAAAACAGAAGAACAGAATGTGACATTCCAAAGCAAAAAAATAATGGCACCTTGCTCGTTTCCTTCAGAGATATCTAAGATTCCTAGGAGGGATGAGAGTTTATTAAACTGGTTAGTAGCACAGAGCAGCGTGTGTACAGTAAATTCTGATAGAGAAAGATATCGAAACCTCTCAAGGGTATTGAAAAATTAACCATTTATTATATTCAAAAATCTCAAATCTTGCTTCTTGGCCTTCAAACAACAGCGTTGGGTTGTTGGTGTTGGTGGCTTGGTGTGTACCACAGGAGCCTCACACCTGCAAAGTGTAGGTTTGTTGCCTTCAGCTCTGTCGGTGGAGTTTGCATATACTCCTCCTGTGTGAGGCTTCCCTCTGATTTCCAGGTGCACTTCCAAAACCAAGGATACATTTCGCCTTTAGATTAAGCAAATGCCTGGGACATGTGCCCTGTGATAGACTGGCATCCTCCTGAATGTCCTCTGCGTCGTACAGTACTCTGATTTTCCTGTTCTCACCTCCTTGCCCACCGTACAAGATAAGCGGCAAGGAATGTCTGTCATATGTAGCTAAGCAGGTGCACATTGCAGACCCAGTCTTCCTTGAAGCTTCCATGACTTCCCCTCTATCTACTTACAAAACCTTCCACACCATCTTGCACCACCAATAGCCTGGGTGTAGCACAGACGTCCTCCCAAGCACAAGGAGTGGAATTGCGTGACACCTCAGGGTTTCTCTTCCTCCTGACGCCCGCAGGGCTGCTTGCTTGGTCAGTCTCCCACCTTCTCATTTATTCATCCGCTTCCTCTCTCCTTGTCCCAAGGACTCGCGCTCCTACTCCCCGCCAGGCCGTCAGGGCCCCGCAGGCAGGTAATGGGCGATCATTGGGGACAGCGCGCCTCTGGAGCTTCCGCCTATCAGAACAGAAGGTGTCCCCTGGCGCTACCTTTGCACTTCCCCTCACAGGCTGACAAAACCGTTTTGTTCAGGCTGATTGGTTCTATTTGCATCAGACACCTCTTCTGCATATAGATTGATGGGTTTAATCAGCAAATCAGGGAGAGCCCACAGACATCAATCAATGTCAGCCCCGTCCTTTTTCCTTCTGCTTCCTGATTTTCTGCTTAGATTCTTCAGGAATGGTGGCCACAGATGAGGAACCCGAGGAGCAACAATTGAAGGGGGGACCAATAACTTATCTGGCACTTTCAGGGGCAGAAGATGTGTCCTTTTTCCTTTTGTGTCAAGGTGGATGTTCTCATTTGGTTTGTTGGAACGTGAACCGCAGAACGCGGGAGCCGTCAAACAAGCAATCCAAATACTACACTAATTTGACAGATAGATAGATAGATAGACAGACAGACAGACAGACAGATAGATAGATAGATAGATAGATAGATAGATAGATAGATAGATAGATAGATAGATAGATAGATAGATAGATTGGTCTCAAGGTGGCTTCAGAATCATATGAACGAATCAAATCACATAATACCTGTCAATATATGATGTATATGCATTGGGGATCGCCGGCCCTGCTTTGGAAACCCCTGACTTCCTGATGCTTGCCGCCTGCCTATAGGTAATATGGTTCCTTCCTCCTCCCCATTATCCTTCACATGGGCTTATATAAACACACTTCTCTGAATCATTCACTGACTGTGCTTCAGGTTTTCCCTCAAAGCAAACGCCCCCCTCCTGAAATTAGATGCAATATTTTCAATCAGCCTCCTCATTGTGCAAAATTGCAACGGCATAGTTTAATAAACTATCTTTCCCTCTCTTCCTCTCTCTCCCTCTCGCTCTTGCAATTAGATGCAATAGCCTTCCTATTGCGTAATACTGGCATTGTATAGTCTGTGGATTATCTCTGTCTCCTCCTCTCTCAGTCCTCTCTTTCTCTTTCATGCACGCACTCACTGTCACTCCCCCATTCCTCTCTCACTGCCTCTCTTACCCTTGCTTGCAATTAGACGCAATAGATGCAGCCTTTTTTGTTATGGAATGCTGGTATTACATATTCCATAGACTCTCTCCTCCTCTGCTGCAATTATATGCAATAGTTTAGAATATTCTGCCCATTGAGCGATGCCACTATTGTCATTGGAGTCTATGGGCTTGACGTTTTTTTTTTTGGTTGTTTTGTTGCCATAGCAGAGGAATGATGTGGCTTGATATTGTACTGTATAGATGATCTGAACAATGACATTTTAGAAGCATGCAGAGCAGCGGCATAGATATTTTGATTTAATGGCATATTATAATTAATAATTGTGTGAACAGCAGTGTAACATAACAACAGAAAACAAAAATAAGCGACATAAGGAAACTGGGCCAGGGGAAACTGCACAGTCATTGAACTCTCTCTCTCTCTCTCTGTCTCTCTCTCTCTCTCTTCTCCTTGCTCTATTTTCCCTAATAAGGCATGGTACCTTAGAGCCAACTTCTGAATTTTCCTGGATCCAGATACCAGGGCTTCGCCCCCACCTGTACATCACCCATGTGGGCCCCGCAGCTCCCACCGGATTTGTCACACACACTCTCGCTCCCCTAATTGAATGGCGACGGCATTGCCACAGGCCGCTGAATGAGAGGCTTAAACCCCCATGGGTAATCTTCCTACCCGCTCTCCTCATGTGCCCAGCCCTGTAATCTCCTCTGTGGTCACTGCCGGTTCAAATCGCAGCCGGTTACATGTGTCTATTCGTCACACACTCGTGGCTTTGCACGGAGCCTCACAGACCCCGCTTTGGCCGTGAACCGGACCGAGAAACATTTCTGAAATGCTGCTGCTGTTTGGCAAGACCCGGCGTGTTTCCGCAGCTCTGAAAACAAACCCACACGCACAGGGAAGCAGATTTTTGTTAAGATGCACAGTCTAAAATGGACAACTAAATCAACACTTTTTACTGTGCAAATGAATGCCGACACGCCAAACACAGTGTAAATCCAGTTTAAGCCAGTCTTTGGTTTATGATTTTTGCTGCACAATTTTCAGTTACTTGTGCAAATGGCAAATAAAACATCATTATCATTTTGCATTTTTTATTTCTGTATTTTTAAAATTTTCCTATTGTGTTCTTTACTTATTTTTTATATGCATATTCGCTGTTTCTTACTTGGACAATAAAATGCATCCTTTAAACTGTCAGGGTGTGACAGCGATGCACGTTTCCACCTGGATTCAGGACGTCCAAAGCATTTATTGCAACCTACACCTGCATCACTGTTATACTGTTTGTTTCCTGCTTATTCCTGCAGCACCACATGGGTTAAGACACTCTCAGTGGGCCCATTATGACCTCACAATGTGCCTGCTAAGAACATGCAGGGGGGTCTAACCAGTGGGTCCATTATTACCTCACAAAACACCCTCTTTGTCATGCCACTATACCACAGCTTGTGCTTCATGAGAGCCACTGGCAAATATGCATATTTCATTAAAGCTGCTGTACTCATTTCAACTCATTACTCCATTATGTTCTTACTAAAGTTTCAAAATGAATCAAACCCTCTTCTGATCTTTTGTAGTGATTTAGCCTTGCTAAAGATAAAAAATCCGAAGCATTAAAGGGTATATCTCCCTTGTTTATAAAGAGAGCTTTCTGATATGTATGACTGCAAAATACGTGCCATTAGCTTAAAGTGTTCTATTGTTTCAAAGACAAAAAATAGGTTTCCTGGCATTCTGGAGCTTTTTTCCAGCTCGTGGAAGTTTAACTTCAAAACAAAAATGCTTTGAGGGCAGAACAAAAAATAATTAATTCAGAGAGATAACCAATCAGATTGTAGAGGAGCTGGGTACAGGCAAGAAGAGGAGGTGGAGCCAAGACATCTGATTGGTTGTTCCCATCTCCTCCAGCTGCATGGACCCACCTCCTCTACAATTTGATCGGTTATTGCTCTCAATCGTTTTTCCCTCTGCCTACACTTGTGTAAGTAAAACTGTCGTGAGGCTTTTTCCAGTAAGAAGGTTCTTCGTTTAGGATCCATGTTCTTTGTTTCTGGAGCAGAGGCCGAGCATAATGACGAACGAGCCACTTCCTGTCCTCTGTTTTAATTCAGCTTGAATGGTGTCAAAAATACTGGGGGCAAAACAGCCTGTAATTGAGAAGCGGGGGGTGAAACCTATAGAAATGGAAACATTTAAATATGACTGAAGGAGTTGGTCCAGGGCTGTGGGTTTGAAGCCCTCCCACAAACATGCTAAAAATATGAAGCTAGATAAACTGAAAATATGAAGCTCGATAAACTGATGCCTTTGAATTGCTCATACTATGCTATTTCTGTAACCCTGCATTAAGTGGGAGGGTAATACAAGTAACTTAATTTAGAACTTTTTAAGAACTTTGCTTTAGTTATATTAGTTTTATAAAGGACGTCATGGAACGACGAAAGAGATATCCATGTGCCCATCCATCTTCTGCTGATCTGTGCTTCGGTTAATATTTCAGGCAATGGTAAAGCACATCATGGGATGTCAGTGGATAATGTAAGCTATGCACAAATATTCTTTTTTATACAATTAATATAAGGCTTTGTTTATTTGTTTGGTTTTCTGGTCAAATTAAAGGTAGGTGTTCCGTTAAATGCACGTTAGTGAAGCACAATACAGTCAGCCGATAAATCTCTGCTCATTTCTCCGCTTTGTCTTTTTTTCCACTTTCTGGCAGGTAGCTGTCTTCCTCGCACGCGTCCCCTGCATCCCCACCTTCCCACACTCTCAGGTTCTACTCCAGGCCCGGCTCAGTATCAGCTGATCAGAAGTCCCCACCTGCCTACGATTGTTGATGCATCACGCTGTGACGTTTATAGGCATGCACATGCGTGTTGACAAAGAGCAGGCCAAGTGATGAGTGGTCATATGATTTGTAAAATAATCCCTGAATATACAGACCGATCTTTAGTTTTTAAAAATCTGCATATATTATCCTTGTTAATTCCTGGTTAAGGCTACACTACCAGACAGGCTGCTAACAGGCTCAAAGCTTCTGAAACAGCAGTACACAAGAACAAGGTGAAGCAGGAGACACTGGGAACGACCAGAAACCAGCCAGGCACAGGGAAAAAGAAACTTCTACAAATGCCATAGTCAACTTATCCAGCAGTGCCTCATAAATCAGAAGATGACCTCAAGTGACCTTCAAAAGGAATGGGAAACATTAAGTGGCGTGAAATCCACTGCTAGGACAATTCGTAACTGGCCTTAGTCGAAGCAGGACCCATAAAACAAGGAAGAAGCCCTTCATCAATGAGAAGTAGGGAAGAGCCAGACTGGAGTACATATCAAAAAACTGGGAAAAGAGTGACACAAAACATTTTGCTGTGGTCTCTTAATTTTCTCCAAAGCTGTACGTGTGGTGTTTGTCTATGTGTCCTGTTTTGTTTATTCATTGAGGGTGGGGTAATGATGTATATTTCATCATCTGTACCCCCCAGCTGTAAATTTAAATAGATTTAGTTGTTTGTTTGCTTTCTTTTCCTCATAGGTTTGATACCTATATTGTCCTATTCACCTTTGTCTATGCCATTAGTTTATTTGTCTATTTTTGTTTCTAGGAACACATTTAGACTTAAAGCGACAGTGCAGTTAGATAGGTGTCAGGAGTCTAGGTTGGGCTTCCCTCGTTGGCCATCAAATGTGTGTTTGTGTTCTGTTACGTCAGTCTCTCAGCAAGCGGTAATATGAAGCCGTCGTTTTCTTTCCCGAAAGCGACCACTGGACCATGAATGGTCCCACACAGAGGCTCACGACACCGCAAAACAACGCTGCCCATCTGTGACTTTTTCGTCTTGATTTTAATCGTTTCACATACAGTCGTACAACTGAACATATGGCAGCTTGTGAAATGAATCTGAATATTTGATGCATCTGTGTGTACGTTGATTATTCATTTATTAATATAAGAAGCTCACAGCACGGTGTCGTCCACTGACACAGACGTTTTGGCAAATGGCAAAAAGGGCATCATTACATCAGGCTAACAAGGAAGCTATAAATCTGCGTTAATGACAAGACATAAAGATTCCCATCGTGAATACCACACAAAACTGCAACAACTACTGTTATAACTGGGAATTATACAGCAAGACTGTGGTATTTTGATGGAAGTCTACGGAAAGAGCTCCACTCTGAGACATGTTGTTATCCCATCTATGACCCTGTAAGGAGTTATGCAGAATGAATGGATGGATGGATGGATGGACGGATAGAAGTATCTTATTTAATTGGTTCAGACAAACATGCACATTAAAATACATTAAATGCATTAATTTCACCTTGACCCAACATATTCAAGGTCAAAGTTCAGAGATCATGAAATTAAAATTCAAAATAAACATCATGCAAAGAAGTAACGAACCCCCCCCCCCCCAAAAAAAGAAAAAAAAAAAACTTAACTTTACACCTGACTTTTGTTTATAAAGTGTTGAGCTATAGATATTGGGGTGTGGTTACCCAACAGTTTTAAAAGTCAGGTGAATGTATCTTCCATTATAATGAACGAAGTTATCTTCATTTATTGCATTAAAATTGGCAGTACTGTGTAGCTCTTTCATTGATCTCATTCACACAACATTGTAGTTGATTTTTAGAATTACTGCCTGCAGAAAGAAATATAGGCCCAACACATTATTTGAGGCACATGGTTCTGTGGGTTGGGAGACTTTGCCTCTGTGCAGAATGTGGCTGATTCCTGTCAGAGTAACCATGCCACTTTTGAGCTCTTCAGCAATGGACGTAGCTCCTAAAAAAGCTCCAGGGGTTGCTGGAAGAACGGCTGACCCTGCAGTCAGACCCAAAGCTTTGCTCTCACCAGCAAGACGGGATATGCGAAGAATGAAATAATGACAATCGATACATCCTACATCCTGTTCATAAAGCATCTAGCTATAAACGGCACATTCATAGCTGTTCTTCTGGCAGCCGACAACTAGCTCATCTGGGTAATTACTAGTGGCTAGCATGTTAACGGGGATCAGAACTCCCCGTGCTGTGTATTAAAGGGCCGGACGCAAGCACTCACTGTTCCATTGCATCATGTTCCGCAGCTAAATGCTACACCTATGCAGTTTATGAAACAGTAAACTGTTCCTCCCCTCAGGTTAAAAGCAGTGCCTTGTTATTATCTGCTGTTTCTAGACACCACTTGGTACCACTTCTGACTGACTGCTGCCAATATTTTGGGGTTTTTACCACTATAATGTATCACCATGCAGCAATTGAGACCTTCAGCAGAATCAAGGTCTAACGGCATCACCCCTTTCCCAGGTTTTCATGATCTAATCACACAAAATCAATCACCAAAGTGGACCTCTATATGAGTGACCAAGGTGCATGTTCCACAATCTCTGCATGACATGCTCCTTCAAGCCTGAAGGGCAAACAATGATGGACAGAACAGCTGTCGGATACTGCGTGAGATTTTGGGGCAGTTCTCTGGTCTTATCTAATATCTATTAACGTTGAGTCAACGTGAAGGTGAGATGCATCCTCAAAGGTCAGGTCAGGTAAACATGAGTGTTGTGATTTCGTGGACACCTAGTTTATCAAGCCCCACTGAGAAGTGGGAGCATCTCGTCACACGAACAAGTAACTTGCCCTGCGAATTAACAGGCCATGCACGTGTCAGAGGAAGCTGGCGAGTCTCCCAGTGCCAGAAGTATATTTAGAAGGTGTTAATTGTTGCAATGGTTCTATCCGGAGTGATTATCAAATCCCCCTCTTCAAGCCAGCATGTACCCTCACCTGTGACTCCTGCGCCATGCCAGCCGTGCCACTGCCACACTTCT
>JAODUD010000039.1:13638454-13650276 GCA_026784285.1 Stomatorhinus walkeri | reverse complement strand
CCCCCCCTGGGGGGGGGGGGGGGGGGGGAGTGAGAAGCATGCTGTGTGGGCAGGAATCTCCACCTCGCCGCCGCCGTCGTTCCCACTGTAGCTTGGCCAGATCACTGGAAAAAAAAAGTCTTTTTGAAACCATCGTCTGATGGAGTCTGGAGGGCGGGCAGGCAGTCGGACGGGTTTGTGCCTGGGGAGACTGGGGAGGAGGACTGGGTCAGCGTACATTTCAACAATCGTCAGCTCGTAAATTTGAAGAATAAACCCTCCGACAACTCGACGTTCTCAAGTCTGCCGCTTTCTGGACCATGATTGGATGGAGACCTGGGCCGGTATTGTCTTCTCACACACCCCCTCCCCCCCATCCATACCCTGCCTCATCCACATACCTGCGACCTTCCTACCTCAGGGCACCCACCGCTGATTTACAAGCCACGTTGACGCTGGTCGGCATGTAAATCTCGCACCTTTGTGACAGCCTTTCTCTGCTCTACATCCACCAAATACATTTTTGTTTTTGAGTGCTTGTGGACTGTGGCCAGGGAAAGTGTCGAGGGAGGGGGGTGATCTTCAGGTTTTAGAGTGATTTGTGCACATGCCTGCAAGCTTGGGAGGTGACAAGCCATGGGCTGGGTGGTTCGTGTCACGTTCACACGCCTGTTTCGTCTCCGTCCGTCATGGTCCCGCTGAGCGCCCCGCTGTCATTGCCCTTGTTTGTTAGGGGTCTCCTCTGGGTTCTTCTGACCTCTGATGAAGCATAAACTGTAGACCCATTTCAGGTTGACCAGGCTATAGAGCAAAGATACGGAGAAGGAGAAGCCCTCTCTCTCTGCCCTACAATGCAATAGTCCATGGCGCCTCAGCTCTGGAAGTGTGGCTGGTTTTTGTCTCGCTTTTCTCAGCCACAGAAGAGCAAAGACTCCAGAGTCATAGCAAACCTGACACTCACCGCTAGGACGACTCCCACGAAATTGAACAGGACAGTCGTCGTAAAGACGTGCGATTCAGCATGCGGCTTGGTGCACTGAGACTTTCTTTTCCTTCTTCCCAGTTTCCTTTTCGTCGTGTCTCCATGAGGGTTTGGCTTCTAGCGACATTGCTCTCTATTAATTTATGAGTGAGACGCAAAGTGGAGCATTTTGGATTCGCTCGAATTACAGCTTTTGCTGGTGTCACTCGCAGTTTAATAACAGGCTATGCTGTTTCTGCCACTGAGGCCGACCCGGATGGGAGAGAATGATCAGAGGCTTTCCGGGCCTTCAGTCACACAGCCCAAAAGTCCAGCCAGCACTGGCTACATCATCACCCACTTCCTGTAATCATCCCCATGGTGCATAGGTGGTTAAAATGTCCCTCTTATTCATTTTATTTTATGGGAGTTAATCTGAATGAAACCTAGTAACTACTTACCTACCTCTCTTTTTTTGGAATAAGAGGTTTATTCACCTAAAGAGATTTAGGTTACTGTGACCCTTTGCTGGCAGAAATGAAATTAAATCTGAATTTTAGTGACTGCTGAATCCTGTCCTGTTGAAATTAACTGGGTCTTTTAGATCATTGACTGGTTTTCTTTTTTTATATAATTTCTCTTTGTGCTGCATCAAAAAGTAAAAAAAAAAAAATGATATAATGACAAAGAATTTCCCAGAAATTATGTGACTTGGTTAACAAAGTCCAGAATGACATGGCATTTATGATTTATATAATTTTGGTAATTTTTGCAGCAATCATGTCATTTCCTGCATATTACTGGGCGAAAAATATCTTCTTAGGACGCCAATCCATCCATCCATCCATCATCTAACTGCTTATCTAAGTCAGGCAGTATAAGGCACAAGACTGGAGCATACCACACACTAAATGCACAACTTATGTTATCTGGAGGACACTCCAACCGAAGAACGAGGAAGGACAAGGCTGACCGGTTGTGGTTGGTCATGGCAGGGCGACTTTGACAAGCTTTTAGGCTCCTTGGCATTGACCTTTTCACCACGGAAAACCCTGTCGAGTGCTCATCACAAGGATCCCAAATCCATTCTTCACTTCCACTTAAAGAACACTGAAAAACCTGAATTTACCTCTTTACCCACAATGCTGTAGTCCACGGCCCTGCTGAATATCAATGGTGGCTAAGAGGACATATTTGAATGTGTAATACGTCAGGGCTGAAAACTTGCTCAGCTATGGACGTTTCACGGTCAGGACTGAAGCTGAAATGTTTTCATAAAGTCCTCGAAGTGGAACACAGCCAATGTCCTAAGTTCTTAAGATAACTGGCCTTCTGAATTCTAGGAGTTCTAAAAGTACAGCCCTGCTATCTATTGGAGAGACTTTTAGTGAGGTCCATTCTTTGCACAGAATTATAATACGTGATGGCAGACATGAAGAGCCTATGTTATAACCTGAAGACCTTTAATTAACCATTCAAAATCCTGTACACTCATAGTGTTTGCATGTCCGCTGTCCTTCCATATTCCTATCCTCATCCCTTTTTCATAGTGCACTGTAACACACCTTGTGAAACAATCATTTTTTATCCTACTAATATTACTTTTTTGCACATTTTTTTTCCCGTGGGGTAATTACTCCGACTATGCTCTCTGCGAATGTATGCCAGGTCATTTCAGTCCCTGTAGCACTTCTGTCTTGCGGATACCAAGGTGTGGTGCTTCTCCGGATTCGGAGCTGCTTCGACACGCTCTCGGGTTTGGGACAGGGCTGTTACTGATAAAATAGGTGAAATGTCAACGGCAGAGTTTCTCTTCCCTTAGGACAGAGCCGACATATGATGCCAAATATATAAATGAATAAATGTCTTCTGTTTCACATGGCTGCATACTTCCATAACCCTCTGATTTCCATGTCTACCTCTGTCACTTCCCTGAAAACGCATGCGCATGTTTTGTGTTTTTTCCTCAGTGATCTATGGTGTGGTCAAGGTCATTCTCAAGTTGTCACAGCAGACCTCCACAGACATGTCTGTTGCCATAGAGATTGCCTTTTGACATCAGTCAATAAAGAGGCTTTGTATGCGTGACTGAGGAATGAAGCTTCTGGTCAGCCTGGGTGTGGCTTTGTTACCGTATCCTTCTGATTGGGCCAAATGATACAACAACATTCCAAAGTACAAAGATCTCCCTCAATCAATTTTTAATTACATTTTTAATTATTATTCTTAAAATATATATATTTATAATCATACTTGAAAAAAACTTGGAGATGAATGGAATTAAAAATAGTATTACTAATAATAATTTTGCAGCAAGAATGAAGACCGATGAATCCCTTACCATGAGAGGATGAGGCTTACAGAGAACACAATTTTTATTATGAATTAGTCAGAGATATTGCCAATGAGCCTGGTGGTGGTCTGGATGTCCCCTGCCTTGGACCTTGTGATTTTTGAGAAATGGTCTATGTTCACTAATGACAGAGAATATGGATGGATGGATGGATGGATGGATGGATCTTAACTCCTACAACTCTTACAAGGATGCAAACATTAATCGTACATAATATTTGCATAGTAAGTGCACACTTCATCGATAACACTAAAGGTCTTGGTTAGGGTACCTTGCTCGTCTCCGGCTCGGTCTCCAGCCGCACTCACGCGCTTAGCCCTCCCTCTGACTGGGCAATCTTGCATTCCTCGCAGCAAATTGTAAACTTCCCAGTGCTGATAATTTAGCATTTTTAATAATGAGTCCAAAACGTGGTACTCCCAATGCGTACAGTAGTAATTTTGTACATAGTCCAGCATAGTCTATGTGGCCATTATATTATATAAATAGGTGATAGGAAATAACGTGCAAAGTGTTGAGTAGAGTACTGTTTGTTTAGAAATTGGTAATAAATAGCCTTTTATGTTGAGGTTAGAGGGCTCTAGTATTATTTGTGAATTGGCGCGGTTACTGTATTATATTTATATAGTGTGACTGTGTGTGAGTGTGTGTTCCACTATGGCCTGACATTCCATGGGGTTCCTGTAATGGACTTCACAGTTCTGTATTTCCACAAATTGCTATTAGCTTTTGTAGAAAATTAATACAAATGTTGTTGCTAGTTCAGGTTAAACAAAACGTTCGTTTTACCATCCTTTTTGCCCATTTTGTTCTTACGGTAACATTGTTCTCCTTTTTCATTTGTGTGTCACAAAATGTAATTTAAGCTAGTTTGGCAAGGTGAAATACCTTTTAAAAGAGTCCCTGACCAGTGCTTATTAAGCATACGGCTCTTGACAAAAGATGTATGTTACTAGTAATGCAAACAACAACAGTGAATATAATCACTGATATTCTGCGTCTTTCATCACAGTTTCTTACATAACGAATCACAGACAGAGCCAAATCCTTGGGGCTGAGGCCTTTGTTCAGACATTTACTTGTCCAAACACGACCTTTTTGGGGGTCGACCACGCCCCTAGGACCCTCTCCTATTCCCGGCTCCCCACAGGGATGTGCCACTCCCACAAAACGGGCGTGAACTTGAGCGTGGACTTGATCCCTCCTCCCCCACCACCACAGCAGCGGACTGAACATTCCAACAGAGGGGTGGAGACACTGTACAGGTCCTTCAGGGCATTTCATTGGTGGAGAGGGAGGTATCAGAGCCAAGTGTACATGTGACAAAAGCATGGACATTCTTGCATTATTTTCAATTGCATTTTTATTTATATGTATAATAGTGCAGCTTCCCTTTGCTTGGATCTTCCACCGGATTTTCTTTCTTTGTATTACTTTATAAAAGTGCAGTATCCTGATGTGTTCTTTTTTGTGATTATTATTCTCCATAGACGTATCATTGCTATTCCTGTGTCCCTGGTCTGTTCTGTGGTTTAAACAGCATGCATACTGTCTGCCATTCGGGGTGAAGAATGCGCCTGTGTGTGAAGGAGGCAGGCTGGGGGGGCGTGTGTTTTAGTAGGAGATTGTGTGGCAGCTGGTAAAACTTGGGGCAGAAATTACTGCTAGGATTTAATGGCGGTGCGGAGCACGAGTTTACCTGGAGCACATAATTCGGTCGGGGTAATCTGAAACACAGGCGCCCATGTCTGTGCCAGCACTTGGGTGCTGAAGTGCGCGTTCTAGGACGTCGCGTACCAGTCCGCAAATTATCCAGAAGGTGGTCAATTCGAGGAGAACAAAAAGACTTCTATGTGGCATGACATTTCCACTGTGTTAGCGAAGTGTGTCAGGGAAGTAGGTTATTGACACAGTCAGGTGCACAGAGACACCACATGTCTGCTTTTCATCAGGAAAATAATAATATTTTCCATAGATAATCCAGCATGTAATTAAAACTGCAGACAACATTTCTGGAACAACCTTGCCCTCTCTGCAGGACATCTATAACAGTACGGTCATCAAGAGAGCCCACAACATAATTAAAGACAATACTCACCCCCAACACATCGTGTTCACACGGCTCCCCTCAGGAAGACGCTACAGGAGCATAAAGTCACGCACTACAAGACTTACGAAAAGTTTTTTTCCCTCAGGACTCAGACTCTTGAACAATGCTAAAAGCTCAAGTTAATCTGACCCCATATTCATATCCAACTCTTACTGTATGTTATTTAGCACTGGGCACTTTATCGAGTGATTCTGATTCTTATATTTTTATGATTTATATAAATTTACTCTATTTTAAATCTTTTTCAAAGGTTGAGCAAGCAAAGTAAGAATTTCATTACATGGTTCTAATGTGTACATGTTTTTTTTTTTACTGTGTATATGACAATACATTTTTGATCTTAATATTTATGTGTGCTGCTTCATGTTTTACATTTTAACTAAATATATTTCTCATAGGTTAAAAGGGATGCATTGGAGCATTATGGAGGTTTCTTTATTGGATATGGAACTTGCTATGCAGTGGATCTCCTTGGGACTTGGTGCTATTATAATGTCAGAGAGAAGCTAGGACCCTTGAGAAGAGCCCTGTCACCATGACGATGGCTGCTGAACCTTTCCGTTCCTCACTCCCAAAACGCAGGAAGGCCATAATTACATAATAAGCTAACAAAGGGATGGTGTGTAAATAAATACATAATTACAGTTTAAAGGCCTCTCACTTTTACAATTGTTGTTTTCGTTTAGCATTGTTCCTTGAAAATGAGTTTCACGTCAATAGGTATGTCAGATTAATACTGTAATTGTGTTAAGTTGCTTTTGAAGGAGTTCCAGGAGAAAGAGCGCTAGTCATGCATTCTTTTTCATTGTTTATCAGATATTTGTATTAGAAGAAATTTGCACAGCTTACAGTTTTGCGGCTGTTGATGTGGCATGTCAATATTACTGAATTAATAGAAGGTGCATTTCTTAAGGACCAAAGGACTGTATTTTAGTTCTCTGCCCAATAACAAAAAAATACATGAATGAATAAATAAATAAGAGCAGCAACAACAACAACATCAGTAATATAATAATAATAATAATAATAATAATAATAATAATAATAATAATAATAATAATAATAACCACAACACAAACAGCAACAAAATAATAATAATAGCACATATTTCACTTTTATTCACTAAAATCACTAAAGATTTGTGATCTCTTGATACAGAGGGATAACATCGCCATCAAGCAGCTCAAATCTGGTTAGGGGTTCCAATCAATATGGCTTCTGTTTTATCACTGATGAGCATGAGGAAATTACGACTCATCTGACACTGGATCTCATCCAAGCTGTTTAGCTTCTCAGTGACAGTGTAGTCATTAGATTAGGTGTTAATGTACATCTGCATATCTGTGAAAATTGAAACCCCAGTGATAGATTATTTGGCCCAAAGGGATAAATGAGAAAGGGTCCCAACACTGACCCTTGGGTGACACCATGGCATATCTGACCTAATTTCTACAGTCAAAACAAACTTGTCTATTAGAGATATCAGGGGGAAACCGTTTTAGAGCAATATCTGGTAGACCAGTGAAATCCTTTAATCTTCACGAGAGTTTATGATCTACTCTGTCAGTGGCTGCTGAGAGACAGAGACACATGAGGATTGTACCTGTACTGCGTAATGGTCTAAACCTGATTGATATGATAGGGGATTATGGAGCTCATGTGAGGCAGTAACTGATCAGCAACCAATAAAAGGGATTTTAGAGATCGAGTAGTAACCGGAGAATAAGTTGTGATTAAGATTTGAGTTCTTCAGTGATAAAGTGCCAGTAGCTTGTTTGAACAGGGATGGGATTTTGATGCACAAAAGTCAGATCTAAAGATCTAAAAATACAGGGTTTGATTTAAGAGCATGATATATAACCAGCAAATGAAGACAGTACCTGTTACTCTCAGGCTAAAGCACTAAAATGTCTCAGTAACAGAAAGAGACAACCCAGATGGAGGAAAGTTTGGAAGCTCTCAGCAGAGCACAGCGAGTCTGCCTCCTGGACCATGAATATGGGCTTTTTCAAAGCATTTGTATCCAGCTGGTGTAGCCTCATTAAGAGAAAAGTAATCAGTTTATCTGTGCCAGATTTCCGTTAAAAATACCAGATCAGGGTTGTTATCCATTATAAAATTGCAAAGTAAAAGAGATTTGTTCATCAGAGACCGAAGAAAAGAAACGGTTTTGCCAGAGAAATTGCTGAAGATTTTATCTTCTCAAGGGAGCACCTCTCGGTTAGCAGTAAACCTGCAGCACGCTGACTGGATTGGCTTGATTTGCACTGAGTCCCCACTTGGCTTGAAGTTGAAACCCTGTTTAGATCCTTGGTAAGAATGTTTCATTTTCTCTGAGTTTCCATTTCCGTGTAAAAGATTAATGGTAGTTTCACCAGTATTCTGAGACGCTGTGGAGGGGCAATGCAACTCAGACAAGGTCCAAGTAATCATAATCACATGCAAACAAAAGCGAAGATATCACCTGACAGAAGTAGCTGATAGTCACACCTGCGTAGTCTCAAGAGGGAACCGGAAACTATTGTCAAACAAAAGTTCATTGCCTAAGACTTCCCCATCAGTGTCTTGTGGGACCTCATCCATGTTCGTTAACCACTAGCTAACCTGTCACTCTCTTCTGGGACTCCATCTATATTCCTTAGCCTCTTAGTTATTTGTTTGGTTCTACTGGGAACTCATCTAGATTTTTTTTAACTAATAGCTAAGCAGGGAGACATCTGTGTCATGCCCTGCCCTTCCGCTCCTCCCATGTGCCACACCCCCTCACAACCTCGTGTGAAATCCCCTTTTTACCAGTTGTTTCTTGTTGTTGATTAGTCTTGTGTATTTAAATCCGCATTAGAGTATGTTTCCCCAGTCCCGTCTTTGATGTTATTTGTGGTATAGTTGTCTTTTGATTGTGTCCTGCTTTTGATTAAACCCCGTATTTGCCCAACACTTGGAGTCCAGTCCCTGCTTTCCTGCTCCGTGCCATAACAGTCTGGTTCACTGCTATACAGAACTTAATTTAAAGACTGGACTCAGAGCACCAACACACTGAAGCTTCCTGCGGCAGCAAGATTAACAAGCCTTACCTTCGACCCCTGACCCCAGTGTTTCACATGACAGGGGGTCGCAGCCAAGAACATTTGTCAGCTCTGTCTAGCAATGTCCACACCATCAATCATCAACAGCTTTCTTCATTGGCTCTGCCTGGGCAGCCCCTGGCATTGGACTAACATTTGCATAAACAAACAGATAGCACATGCTATCAATAACTGGAAACTCCACCATGCAGAACGTCCAACAACCATGATAGAAGTCTGCTTGTATTTATTGCAAGTACCATTTATGTGATACCATTAAATTAAAATTCCGTTTATTTTAAAATACCTTAAAATACCATAAAAAGCAACAAATATTGAGACCCTTCAAGATGACACTGCCGAATGAGCCCAGATGCGTCCTGTTTCTCTTTTTGATCTTTCTTTCTTTTGTTGAAGATGTCTTTAGAACTTGGTTGTGGCAAATTCAATTGATTGTACATGGCTTAGAAGGGCATACACCTGTCTTTATTCGCTCCCATAGTTCAGAATGCATGAAGAGTGAAAACCTTTATGAAGCTCTCTGTAGCCTGCTGTGATCAGATTGTGTCAATGCGAAGATCTGGAAAAATGTATTCAAGACTGGTAGTGCTCTGAAGTTTTCCAGGAGCACAGTAGCCTCCATCATACTGAAGAAGTTTGGAACCAACTAAAATTGGGTATTTGGGCAAGAAGAGACTTAGTTAGGGAGGTGACCCAGAACCCAATGTCCACTCTAAGAAAGCTTCAGAGTTCTCACATGAGGTTGCAAGAACTGGTCAAAAAATCAACAATCCCTACAGCACTCCATCAGTCAGCGAGGTCAGCAAAAAGCATCTGACTTGTGAGACTCGTGCTAACTGCAAGTTAACTATCAGTGAACCTCATTTACCACATCTGTTCCTCTGCCTTTATCAACTCGATGGTCCAGATCCTCAGTGCGAGATATTGACTCAAAAAGACATGGTGAGCCTGCTTTCTCTGTCATTCATGCAATTATTCCTGTCCTGTCCTGTCCTGTCCTGTCCTATCCTATCCTATCCTGTCCTGTCCTGTCCTGTCCCGTCGTGTCCCATTCTGTCCTGTCCCGTCCTGTCCTGTCCCATCCCGTCTGTTCCGTTCCTTTTTTTTTATTCCCCTTCCCTGATCACCCTCTGATTCCCCAGGTGTACTTATTTCCTTTGTCTTGTGTTTTTTTAGGACACTCATCTCTCGACAAAGATCTTCACTTGATGATTCTTAATTCTGCCTGCTGATTCTCAACATAAATCCCATTTCATTGCATATGAGTCCCCAGCATTTCTCTCTTTACGTTTGACAGTCTACCTAAAAAACAACTGAAAAGAAATCAGTCTAATCCGAGATCGTCTAGTCCGATGAGACAAAATTGAATTGAATCTGGCAAGAAGGAGGCACCAGTCAGAGTCTAGCTACCATCTATAGACGAAACATGGTGCTGTTTAAACATCGTATCCTTCTATCTTGACATGTGATGATACACAGACGTGTGTAGCAAAATGATACAATAACAATTAATTACTCATTATATTATGTACTGTGTGTGTAAATTGGGGGGGTCTGTTTTTAATTCTAACCACCCCATTCCATGTGTACGTCCATGATACAGTTCAACAAAACCAATTCATCTTTGGACGTCCAAGTCAGAAATGTTCATCTGGAGTTCAGTGCATGAAGGGTACTAAAGTCTGCTGAAGAACAGAGGAGCTTCTTGAGAACTGCAGAGGAATAGCCAGCAGAAAGGGCAGATGTGGCCTGTTTACTCGGGTTTTCTGTAAGCTTCATACTGCCATCTGAGAGTCCGGATCTATGTGGGAGGATAGTATTAATTATCTGTTAATTACAGACCAGTAAAGTTCACTTCTTACAATAATTCATTTGAAGGAACCTCTGTGGACAGAGCGTTCCGTGGTGTTTTATAACACTAAATGTTTCTTAGCTCTAATGTTTTATAACATTAAATGTGTATTTAATTTGTGGAATAATAGAGAAAACTTTTTAATCCTTCAGAGATGTATTATGGCATGATGACACATTTAAGTGGATATTTAAAGTTATTTTCCTTTTTTCTTGCACGAATGTAAACTGTTTTAACAGTTTGTCTAAAGGAGGCATTGAGGTCCTTTGTATTCTGACCATTATTGTCCCTCATGGCAGACAGATGACAGCTGGGGTTTTCACTATTTGCTAAGACATTTTCAAGTTTGGATACGTTCCTGGAGACGAAAGGAGCAATACAGAGAGCCGGATTCAAGGCCCGTTCCTGTAGCAGTTGAAGACCAAGGAAATCGTCACGGTGTTGGACTTAGAGCTAGAAAATGAGCAGTGGAAACAGGTTCCAGGTTCTCTCTGGGCATTAGGTGAATAAGCAGGCAGGCGCCCCCACAGCCACCAGGGCCAGCTTTATGCAAGTCCTGCTTTACTGTTTCATTTACATCCGGCTGAGTCCAAAACATGCCACAGAAACAGGCTCTCCCATTTAGGAGCCCGGATTCCGTCACAAGCTGCCTGTCTTCCAGAACCCCTAAGTGGCTGTGAGAAAGGAGAGCACTGTCTGGGAGAGAAACTGACAGATCTTTCCTCTCATCGATCGCAGCACTTGCGCTGAGTGCTCCCGTTTATGACAAAAGAGTTCACGACACGGCAGACAGAAAGTCAATACCCTGATAAATACGGGCTTCTGGGGCCGCCCTGTCCTGCACTTCTCTGGGCGATTGCGTGACAGTTATTACGCCCGCAGTATATTCTAAAGCCTGTCTCCCAGCTAGTTTATTAACCCTCTAAGCCAAGAGTTTACTTAATTTAAAGACAAGTTATAAACAGAACGGGGACATTTGTTACCCGATATTGTCTAGTAAATGTTTTGTTTTTAAAGGGCCATGGGGATGGTGTCGTTCGTTTTTCGAACACATATAAACCCCGCATGAAACGTCCACATAAAAGGAGCACCGTATGAAGGTCTACGTCACTTAAACCCAGAGAAAATGTGATTTAAAACAAAATTATGGAGAAATATGAATCATTCCTAGCTGTAACTTAATTCTCATGAGGTTAAACACCCCCTGTAAGGTTTTACATCGCACCTTTTTCGCAGCTCTAAGTTGGGGTTGTCTTTCTGTGAGGCTGTGAAGGTTCCCCAAAGAGGCTCCTTGAGCATGAATGTGCTGAATGCTCTCAGTGCTAACATCTCCCTTTGACGTGCCAGGTGCCAGCCTTTGCCGTTTTCCCACATAGCAGAATGTGGTGTGTCACTTTGGCAGATTGTCAGCACTCCTTGCCCCCAGGGCATCTGAGAGGACAGGAGGGGCATCTGGGGGGGGGGGGGGGCCCTGTGGTCAG
>JAODUD010000039.1:13623775-13638354 GCA_026784285.1 Stomatorhinus walkeri | reverse complement strand
CCCCCCACTGGGGTCAGTCAGGTCAATTATACCAATAGGCCAATTTAATCATCAGCAGCCAAATTTACATATAGGGTGTAAATGTGAAACACCTCAAAAAGAGTATGCATCTATACATGCATTGTCTGTAGTAAATACTACAGTAGGTGGGGAAAGGCAGGACGATTTACTAGATTGCACTTAGCAGTTCAGTGCTGTTATTAAGTCATAGTGATATTTTTCTTCCAGGGAAAAAGTTCTACAAAAATCCTGGAAAGAGTCTATAAAACCATTTGAAAGAAGTATGGACTGGTGAAATGCCTATTTTTGTATTTTAAAAAAAATCTTAAAAATGAGTTTCATTACTTCCATATCCAGTTTTTTGGAATGTTCCCAAAGTAACTGGCCCAAGTTGGTTGAAGGGGAAAAAAAGATGGTTTCTCTGTTGTTCAGCAACTTTCAGATATCGGTTTCGCCTGAAAGGTAAAGTTAACACAAAGGTCAAAGACTCATGTTGCATTGTTCATATTGTATCCTCAGGAGAGCGTCAAGTCGAGTCAAGCCCTGGTTCCTCGTCCTTCGCAAAAAGAAAAAAAACGACTTAGGAGCCTATTATTTCAGGGAAATAATGGAAAAGGAATATGGGTGACTAATGACAAAATCCACAGAATGCACATAGTCTTTCCCTTCCTAGAGAGAGCATAAAGCAAAACGATTTCACCTCACATAAAACAGCATCACACTTAATGACACTGCTTCACGCTCAGTGATTGTTTTCAGTTTTAGTTATGTTCACGATGACGTCTCTAATCGTGAATTCGTCTATTTATGAATCTTCTTGGTCAAATTTGTGAAACGGCCATATTTTACATTCTGGGGTGTCTGTCAAGAGAAGCATACCTTTGAATAAATATATACATATATTATATATATTTCCCGATAATTATGCCATGAGTAACTTTTAACAGAAAGACTGTTACCCACAAGTCATGTTAAGGTTCTTTTCCTGGGTTCTAGGCTTTCATGAGGAGAATAGAATTTTTTTCAAACATTGGGAGGCAGAAGACGGCATCGTGAGAAAATATGGAAAGAAACAAAAAAAAATCTTTTGAAGGTGTATCTAGGATAGGAAAGCACGGATAATTACTCCAAACAGGTATCAATTAAATTGGAGTCTGATCCAGACCATTACAGTCATAATGCTGCTGCTGAGGGTGTTTGGAAAAGTCTTGTCCATCCCAAAGAAGAACAGCTGTTACTTTAAAGGCACTTTAAAATCACAATAAATCATAATTGGTTTAACTGTTTCCTAACACTATTGAACACTTCCGTCCCCCTCCGCCGCCAGCCCCGTTTTGAGACGGAGGCAAAAACTGTAGCCTTGGGGGGTGACTCCAAATCCAGACGCTTGTCTGAGTCCCTTCAGAGCTTGTTTTGTTTTTTTTTTTTTTTGGTGGGGGGAGGAGGGGGCAGTGGGTTCTCTCAGGTGTGTCCAGACAGGTAGGGAGAGTCGTGGATCAAGGCGCGGCATTAAGGCTTTCATGTGGGCCTGTCACGCTCAGCCGCCCGCCGACCAGCTTGGCCGCCTTGCCGTCTGCAGCAGCAGACCGAGTAAACCCTGTGGTTGGCTCACACAAAGCCCACACAGGTTACCACTGCGGTCCTGATGTCCAAACCCCCCAAGCTCCCATAATGCTTTTCTTTTTTTGAAACCTGACATTACCCCTGTGGTGTTGTTCCTCTAATCGCAGGGATACGGGGCTTCTCTGCAGAGAGTCGCCATGTGAAAAGCAGGCCCTGCACTTGCTATGCTCCTGTAAAATCATTTATAAAATTAATTTAATATCCAGCTAATGGGTTTTCCAGCGTCTTTTGAGTGTGTAAGGTACAGAACTTAAAAAGCGATTTGCAAACCAGCAGAAGAATCTGATCAGGTCTAGTCAGAGTAACAATTTGTTGTGATATCTGATTGAGTTTACTACTACATGCTTTACCTATAATTCTTTGAGCCAACCCGAGAATAATCCCTTAAAATAAAATAAATCCTTATCTTCGGTCTTATTGCTTACTTGTCCCTATTACTTTTAATAAATTTAATTTTGTCAATTAGAAGACAGACACTCTTGAAGTAACATTTAAGGATGTATGAGGTGATGTGTGCTGCTCCCAGTGGTCTGCATCGCGCCACAGGGGGCGGTTCGCCAGGAAGCGTGAAATCCGCGACAGTGCTCATAATCTATGTAAGGTTTCTAAATGTGTTTATTTAATACAATAGATCTACACTACTAATTATTTTTCAATTATTTTAGCACCTTTGCCATTTATTTTCAAATAATAGGACAACAGCAGCTATAGTCCCTGATTCCCTAAACAAACTCTTTTTTCCAAATAAAATTATTTGTATTGTTTTTTGTTTGTTTTTTCAAGTTAAACTTAGCTATAAACAACCTCAAGAAATAAGATAAGAGGTGTGTGTGTATGTGTGTCTATTTGACACACAGGATCCCATCATGGCATTCTTTCCAGCATGGTACCATAACTGGGAATTTAAGGACTTACCTTTGGTTTTACTCATTTAGTGACAATTAAAGATCAGCCGTCTTGAGGGCACAGTGCAGCACAGTTTTGCGGAAGGAGCGACGCGAACAGATTAAGGTAAACATACATTAACACTCACTCCTATGCTCAGACAAACTGTTGAATAAACATGATACCACGGATAATCAGCGTTGAATACTCACATGCATATTCAAATGTGAAACTGCTTTTGGAATATCATCTTATGTGTAAACAATCGTGTATCTCATTCTCGGGAAAACAGGCAAACAAAACAAGCAGATACTGACCCCAATCTGCCCCTTTCTGCATCCCGAGGAGGACCACAGAGCAAGGGGAGGACGGCCCCCGTTTTTCATTAAAGGTGAAAGAATTGTCCCTTCAAATCCTTTCTCCTTTTCATCTCTTAAACATGTTGTCCAAAAGTCAAGGTGAATGAACTGTACAGCATTATTACTGTCTGGAGGCTTCCCGAGTTTGGCACCCCTGTTAACAGGGGAAACAGCATTTGGGATTACAGTTTTAAAGACGACCCTGACTATTCACACTTGGCTTTACGGAGGCAGCTTTGGTGCGGAAAGGATATATTTTTTTTATTCCTTCAATTTAACTTTAATTACTCAAATCTCTGAGAGGGCACATAAGAGAAGACCAGGCATTTGTGTCAAGGAGATTACCAGATCGCCCTGCCAAGTTCGTGCATAGCTGCATCGTTAGATAGAATTCAAATTCAAATCCAGGCTCAAGACAGTACAGCTGTCACCCCCTGGCCTGCAAAGCCCCCCTCGGATCAAAAATGAGCTGTCCTCCCTCTGCCTGCATAAAAATGAGCTGTCCTCCCTCTCCCTGTGTCTCAACTCCCTTGTCTTTCCTCTGAGGTTTTTAATCCGCCTCTCCTAACTGCAGACTTAAATAAAGCAGGGGGGGGACTTTCAAAATACTAATTAAAAACGATAAGAAAGAAAAACATTTTTCTCTTTCAGATCAGGAAGGCGGCAGGAGTGTCTGAAGTGCCTCTTTTTCCGCTAACAACAAGTTTCCCCCAAGTTTTCTGTCATTATTTTTCGTATAATTATTTATTCATTCTTGCCCAAATCTGCCCAAATGCACACTCCCGTGGTAAGAGGAATTAACAAACAGGTGGATAAGAAACACAACAGCGCTGCCTGACTCAAGTTAAACACGCTTTTTCAAAAGTCCAGAGAAAAAGAGAGTGAGAGACAGAGAGAGAGAGAGCGAGAGAGAGAGAGTGAGTGAGTGAGAGAGAGAGAGAGAGAGAGAGAGAGTGTGTGTGAGGGAGAGAGAGAGAGCAAGCTTCAGATGCTGCAGCAGAAAGCAAAAAAATAAAAATACAATTTAACTTTGGGCGGGCCTTGAGGTCATCTCCAACTCCCTCTAATCTCCTATCTGTAGCACAGAGAGAGTTGAAAGAGAGTTCCGGAACCTTTTGACACCCACAGGTTGTCAGTCGTCCTGGTGCTGGACACTTCACACTCTGGATGATTTCTGACATCAAGCATATATATATATTTTTTGATCAGCGGTGACGAACGGACCCGTGTCGCCTGTGAGCTTTCACCCAGGTATAAAGTGGCATGTCAGGGACCAGCGAAGCTAATCCACCCTCAGCGTGAAGCCAAATCCAGGTAAAGTGATCCTAAACCAGGAAAAAGCCCTCTTTCCTCTGCACTTTGCTAAGCCCCATCTATTAGCCCTATTCAGATCTTTCCTTTTTTTCTAGATCGGCTTAAGAGATTGAGCTGGCGCCAGACCACTTATTTGACAGCTTAATCTCTGAAAACAAACTGAATTCTAACAATACGTTCCCAACACGTCCAAAGTTTTTCTCTCCCTGTACCCTTTAATTTTCCAAGGCATGGTCAGTGGGCCGCATCTCCTTTGTGGTGAAATCTGGTTTTTAGCATTTTTCTCACAAGGCCCTGAAATCAGTACATTGCTCCAGAGACGGAGGACAACCTCGGACGGAACACGGCTCATGGGGGGAACCAGAGCTCTGTCCCATAAGGCACTGGAGGATCTCGTCACTGGAGGGTCTCACCACTCGGGGGATATGGGAGGGGTAGGGGGGGCTTCTCCCCACTATGCCTGAACACTACTGAGCCAGGCATCTGATTATAATTTCCAAAGCGCAGACAAAAGCCTGATTGGGAATAAGCGATCCAGATGTGTGCGGCGAGGCCACTTGGACCATGATGGGGGGAGATCTGGCCCCAGTGGGGGGAGCACGATTTACCATTTTAGCCAAGCTCCTCCCCACCGGGACCTAGGGACCAGTCACCATGCTGGGATTGAGCTGGGTGCATGAAAGTAGGACCATGTCGGCAGGCTGACTGTCTAGGCTGAATGGCAGATTAAACCTGCCCCCTCACTCCCCCAAGCCCCAACCGTCATGCAGAGGGACACACAGACACACACATGTATACATACATACATGTACAAAGACCCACAGAGACACTTAGCCAGACACAGACTCTCTCTCCCCCTGTCACTCCTGCCCTCCGGGAACCAAGGCCGATTAATATCTGCCTACCTTGTAACCTAATTCATTACGGATTGGCAGTTAATTTGATTTGATATTATTTTAATAAAATTCTGTAATATGTTAGATTGTTTCAGGCTATCAAAATCATTTTCCAATTATTACAGTTACTCAACCGAGTCGCTTTTTTCCCCCCCTTTCTGTCGGCGAGCAGCAGTTGGTCTGGCTTGGAATACATTATCTCTTACAACTCCATCCCGGTTCGAGGAATCCGTGCTCTCCACGCGTGATTACCCCCGATATGTTATTACTGGTAATACGGTGCCCGCAGAACGAGGCAGAAGGACCCAGAGATTAATGCATGATTGGCACCACGTGAAACCTTAAACGTTTTTGATTACGTCCTCGTAAAAAGAGAGAGGGAGACATATCAGATATCTCTTATGCTAATAATTGCGACCCCTTTTTTCGTTAATTAGCGACATGGCTGAGCGGCTCCTGCCCTCCTGCTCCCATCAGGACATTTGTGGGCCACGCTCGCATTTGAATATTTCTGCAATCCTCGAGGCTTCGATAACGAAGGCGGCCACCGCCTTGTTAGATTTACATTTGCCGTTGCCTCCGAAAGCGACTTAGCGGCGGGCTATAATTTGTGGAATAATGTGGCGTAAATCTTAATTTCAAGCCCTGCCCTGTAAGGATGCCTGCAAACAAACGACAGCGAAGCAGTCTGGGCCAGCCTCATCTGCTCCGTGTCGGATGGGCTATATATCTGCTTCTTAATTCGCTGGTCCCGAAGGCGGTCATTCTTTACATGCACAAAGCATTAATAGTCTTTGCAAATACTGCTCTGTTAGCTAGACCTCTGTCTTCTTGCTTCTCGACCCAGGCTCATTATTTTCATTCACCTGTATTTCTTTAGCTGCTTATGTGGCGCAGGGTCACCTGTCCAATGTAACAAACTGTGGGCACAGGGCAGGGGACACTCACATGCCATGAGTCATTTACAGATGGCAGTTCCCCAAAATGCATGTTAGAGCAAAGTAGGGAATCCAGAAGGTCACACCACACAGGATGAGCACGAGATCCACAGACATGCAAATCAGGGGGGAGGATTTGAACCCCTAACCCTGGAGGTGTGAGGCAAGAGCGCCACCATGCTAAGCCTTATGATTATTATAACCTATAAAGCTTGGTATGCTTTGTACATCGCTGATTACAAGAAGGCTGCCCCCGTAAGCATTTTCTGTGCTCTAAAAATAACCCACATCTGGATTGCGCTATGGGTAAAATAAACTGGAACACGCTATGGCACTGATTGAAATTCCAACTGTTCAGAGCACTGCTTTTTGACATCACATGTCCACCCAGGGGTGGGTTTGGGGTGGGGGGGTGGGGTCTGAGCTCCTGGCTGGAGTTTAACATAATTCCTCATGACCCTAAGTGGCCTCAACACCTGCCTCTGCGTTATTGCCCGTGATTTACGTTTTACGACTTCTGAGGGCGACACCTCCATCCAGGACGAGTTACGGCTCGGGTGCTGCAGCAAGGACGTTTACCACGGTGGCACAGCGTGAGCCATGTGGCCGGCTCGCCTCGTTAACAGGGGGGGCAACGCAGCCACAGCTGAGGCAATGTGCCCAGCGACAAAACAAAGCAGAAAAACACAGACTCCCCTTTCAGTGTGGCGAGGGGGGCATCATGTCTGGCTGTGTGCCCCCCCCGCTTGGACAGCACTGCTGTTTCTCTGCTTAAATGTCAGGAGGGCTCATCATTATCCCTGACTCCACTTAAAGGGTGCAAGTGTGATTTTTTTTCCTCTCTTCTCTGCAGTCATTCAGTCTTCAAGGGCAGACTTAATTTTTTTACTTAGTCTTTTTTATTTGACACTTGCCTCACACCTCCAGGGCCAGGGGTTTGAATCCCGCCTCCACTCTGTGTGTGTGTGTGTGTGTGTGTGTGTGGAGTTTGCATGTTCTCCCCATAGTCTGCACAGACCTCCTCAGAGTATTCTGGTTTCCTGCTGCAGTCCAAATACTGGCAGTCTGATGAACTGGGGCATCCATAGGGTGTGTGTGTGTGTGTGTGTGTGTGTGGACCAGATATATCTTACGTTTTGGGGACCAAATGTCCCTATAACATGATAAAAACCTGTTATTTTGACATTGTGGGGACAATTTTTCCATTTCCCATAAGGATAAGCTCAATTTCATAAAAATAGGTGACAGTAACCAAAAAACGAAAAATGCCAAGACACTTGTATTTTGTTTGGTTACTTATGGCTAAGGTTTCGGCTGGGTAGGGGTTAACGTAGTAATTTTTGGATTTAGTTTTTTTCCCATTGAAATGAATGGATGGTCCCCACAAAGATATGAGTATAGATATGAGTACGCAGTCTTCCGGTTGTCATTTGGATAGTGTCAATTTTATAAAAATCTGTGAATGCAATCAAAAAAGTAAAAATGCCAAAAGTCTCGTATTTTGTTTAGTTACTTATGGTTAAGGTTTGGGCTGGGTAGGGGTTAAGGTTGTCATGGGATTATGGTCATTGGGATTAGCGTTATGCCCATAGAAATGGAGTCCCCACAAAGATATAGACACCTAATCTATGTGTGTGTGCCCTGGGATGTACTGGTGTCTCCTATTGGGCGTCCTCTGTGCCTCCTGACCTCACCATAATGCTATGATGGATGAACGTCACTTTCTGTGATTTAAGCACATGTGCAAGATTCGGGCAGCTAACACACAGTGTCCGCTAATACTGGAGGCTTCATTCCTGGATTCTTACACTCAGTTGCACAGGTGCATGTTTTTAGGACAAAATAACATTTCCCTCTGCATGGCTGAATAGATATGTATAAAAGCATGTGACAGTGACTTGCAGCGTCCGAGTGGCGGTGCATGGGCCCTCTCGGGCTGTTGCGGCCGCTGCCGTCCTGCGGGGGCCATGCACTGGCACTTTGTCTGTGTTTCCACTGTTTCATTCTGCGCCTCCCATGCGCAGTAATTTCTGAGGTATTCCATTGAAGTCGCTCCCTCTTGCTGGAGTTGGGCTTTTGTAGCTGATGGGACTTGTCGTGTGGTTTTGGGGAGCGTGCCAGAATCACCCACGGCGATGGACAGAGGGCGGGGCCATGCGTGGCCATGCGGCGTTCCCGGTGCCGTCTGCTGCAACTATTAATTAAGGCTCGACTCCGGCTATTGCCAAAGCACATTAATCACTTGGTGAGATTTATGGCCGACGTGGGTGTTTCACACTTTCGTATCAGGCTGAAACTTTTGCCCGATTTTCTTACTTCCCCAAATTCTGATGACATTTTTTCAGATTAAAATGATTAAAAATATATCATGCAGGAGGGTGAGACCGGTGCATGCATGTCTGCTTCTTCTAACACTCACTCTGGCTTCAAGGTTTGCAGTATCAATTTGCAGTGCCTGCTGTTTGGTTAGTCTATGTAAATGAGATTTCAGCAGGCTTCAGATCACACAGTGGAAAATGCTGTGGGTTTTCTGTTATTCTTCAGCGTAAAAACCGTACTCAAACAGTGTCCTGCTCTCATTATTATTACACTGGAAACTGCCAGTGTCTGCTCTGTTTGTCAGTGTGGTTTGACATTTCATACGAAAAATATGTTGGTCACAACTTGAAGTTTCCCGAGGGTATTCACGACCAATGTGTCAATGTTACAATCATTTACAGTTATTCTTTTTTTTTTTTTTTTGCTATTTTGACCAGAAGATGTGTAATTGTGATGGAAACTGTTGTCCAGTGATTTTAAAGTAAAATTTTTAAATGTGAGGGTTGTGTGGTCACCAAAGAAGTTATTTTGAGGGACAAAAGGCAAGTTTCTGAGATGCTCTTTGCGGAAAGATGGCCAGAGCGAGACCATGTGCCTCATATCTTATCTTCTGCTGCGTCTTCCATCTTATCCATGGAAACGGTCAGAGCTTCTCCACCCTCAGTCCTCAGAAAAGTTCTGGAGGTGAGCCATGACCAAAGGATTCCTCATTAAAGTCCCAGAATTATTAGGTTTCTGTCCAACACCCTGTCCTACCAACAGGAATGTGGATGTTTCTTCGGATAAAAGGATTTTTTTAGCTACTAACAAATAATATAAGAACTTTCAGTGGTCAGCAAAAGAGTAACACAGGTTCTCTATGACAAAGGCGTCTGATTGCCAGCACAAATCATATTTTCTGATGATTTCTGCTTGTATAAGCATTGATTCACAGATCATCACATAGCGCATGGTGGCACAAATGGACATTTTTGGTAGAATGATGGCATTTCTGTGGGTCAAAGACTGGATGTGTGATGCGAGATTGTGGGTAACTGCAGAGAAAACTTTAAATGGAGTTCTTCCTGACATATTTAAAGTGAAACTTAGCCCTATGAAACACACACACGCACACACTTGTGCTTCTCCCGGGCATCAACCCCAGCATGGTGACACTGACACAAGCAGTGCGAGCAGTAAGCACAGGGTTTAGCGGTGAGTCACGCGCGTACGTGGCGTCTCAGCGCGGCTCCTCAGAAGTCTGAGTGTCTCCGTCTCTCTCCGGCTGATACACACATTCTCGGGGCTGTCTGGCAGACAACGCTGAGAAGGTGAAGCAAAATTCAGCTCTGTCAAAAAAAGTTTTTTAAAAACACATTGCCACTGTTTTCTTTTTTTTTTTAATTCCAAGTAATACACTTCACACCATCATAAAAGAGCAGTCATAGCTGACTTTGCTACCTAAATATTACTGGGAAATCATGCACGTCACTTCAGCAAACCTGCCACTTCCATTATTTACCTGAATTTTATTTAATTTGTAAAATCTTGGATGTCTAGTAATACAGGAGTTGACACATTGACCAAGACCTGACCAGGTCCGGAGTGGATACTCTCTCAGTAATAATCACACTTGACCCACCCTTGTGGTTTAGAGGGCTTAAAATGTTTAGAGCGGGAGAACCTTTAAAAGACACCACGAAGCTGATACCTTATCCAGCTGCCCAAATTGTGTCATAATCGTCCTTCGACATCTACAAGCGCTCTTTCATCACAGACCTTTGCGAAACCAGAATGGGGGTGGGTGTGCGTATCCAAAAAGACATCAGGTGGATTCTTAACGGACCGTAAAGACTCGACCTTCTCAGCAGAGCGGCCTGCCGATTTCGATGCCAGACGCTGTCAGCGGCGGCCATGATGGATGTATATGCCGGAGTCGGACACTTGTCTGGTTCTCTGCAGCCTTCCGGGCCGTCTGCGTAGCGCCGTTTCACTGCGGAGCCTTCCAGTCCGCTCCGTGCCGCTGCCTTCCTCATTCAGTCTATTGCTTTTGCAGAGATTTTATCTGCTTCCGAAGGGATTTGCTTCATGTTTCTGGGATTTTCCTCCAGTGTGCAATGAAGGTAGCAGCTCAGACTACTGTTCAAAAGCATCAGTTATTTGTTGAAAAGCTTGAGATCGAAACAAAACATATGTAAGTGTTCGCGCAGGGACTCTTAGGTTTGCTGATTAAGCAGAAATGCATACATCTGTATGTCTGAAGGTACGCACAGTTCAGAGTGTTATGAGGAAACATCTGTAGGATTCTGAATGCAAAACTACACTGTGGTGCCACAAATACATCAATTAATCATGAAGTAGACGTACATAAAGACAAACACAAAGACTGACAGAAAGACACAGACACAAAGACAGGCAGACACAGACACATAGACACAAACAGAGACAGACAGACAGACAGACAGACAGTCAGACAGTCAGACAGACCACGCTATGTTTCCAAACGGCAGCTGGCAGCCCTGCAGCCATCCGCGTGTCAAGCAGCCAACAGCGTCGGGGATTTAACACACTTTCTCCTCATTGGGAGCTGCGTGTGAATGGGAGACAATGTCTGGAATTATCAGCCATAATTAAGGGCACATTGTTCTCTTGTCGTTACTCACCCTTCCAAACCCGTAACAACTTAAATAAGTTTAAACCGCCTGTCTGATGTGTAAATGTCCTGGTTTTATTTTAAATTGTCCTCTTGATAGCAGCGCTGCGAAAGGAATAGGAGTCTGTGTGTGATTCCAGATAAATTGCTGGTTATCTGTAATAAGATTTACAAATGGCCACATAGAGTGTACACACAGCAGAAAATGGTATAGCGCGCCACTCAGGAATTCAATTTGTGCTACATCGTTTGAATTTGACAGGAGAACTGTTTTTATATCCCCTTTGTCTTCTGAAGGCCCTGTGATACAGATGGTCATCCGTCTGCCATCAGTCTGTCTGTGTACTTCGCATGCTCTCCTCATTTTTCCGGGGTTTATACTAGGCACTCTGGTGTTCCCTATCTAAAGGGGCACAGTTAGGCTAATTTGTGTTTATAAATTCCCCCCAGTATATGATTGATTGGGTGAGTGAGTGTGTGTGGGCGTGTCCACACTAGCGTCCCTTCCAGGGTATGACCTCGTGACACACCGGGAACCCTCACCAGAATAAGCAATGAGAAGATGGATGGATGGATCCATGAAGCAGAGACCATTGAGAGCAATCTGGATTTGCCTATTTCATCATGAAGGAAAATCTACACAGAAGTTGACGTTTTGGGTCCGGAAAGTTAAAATCCAGACCGAGATTTTATTTCAACCAACCAGTTGAGAATATTCAACTGGTTGGCTGAAACAAAATCTTGTTTTGGATTTTTACTTTCTGTACCTGGAATGTCCACCTCAGATCTACCCAATGTTACAGTTGCAAGGTTATGGTTTGTACTGCGTTTGAGCTCACCAGTGGCATCAGGATTTCTGATTGGACACATGGTCTGCTGTGTAGTTCACCTTCAGGCTTTTGTGTTTGAAACAACTCTCACTGGTGTGGATGTGGAGTTTTCTGCCAAAGCCCCCCTCGTCTCAAATACTTCCAAAGAGTCAAGTTCAACTCTTTGGGGCAGGAGAGTGTAAAGTCGAGGGCTTGACCCCAGAGGACCTCTGCTGTAGTGTCCTTCAGCGAGGTTTTTAACCTAAATGGCTCCAGTGAAACATTCAGCTGTATAAACATAAGTCACTCTGGACAAAAGCATCAACTAAGCAACTAAATTTAACAGTTAAGCTTCAAAATGCCTTATGAAGGTGGCCGGTTTAATTACTGCAAGTGATAAATCTCTTTGATGATCAGTGACTTTTACGGCTTTGGATTTAACAGGCGAGCATAAAGACACATAGCGTCTGTGGGAACACAGAAGCATATATTGGCTGTGTCAGGGCTGCGGACCTGCGTTGCTGCGTTTATTTATACACTAGGCAGGGAATACTACGCTGCATCATACACAATTCCCAGAATTCCCTCCAGCATTCCCAGGTAAGTCCCAGGCAGGGTGGATCCATCGGTCTTCGACCCCCAACCATGCGCCACGTGGCCACCATGGTCAAAACACAGTGATCCACAATGGGCAGAAGTGAGATATGGAACATATTTTTTTTTCCCCACACCAGGAGGGGTGATGGGGGGAGAAAGCAACCCGCCTCTAGCCCCCTAGTGTGAAAACAAATTGGTCCCTGTCCCTACTCACATCAATTTATGTTCCATTTGGACCAGATGGCCTCAATGGGTAGGAACTTGTCCCATGCAAGATATGCGTGAAATGAGTGTTGGGCTTCCACTCTTCTCTGTTTTTTTTTTTTTAAAGAAGTATCTCATCACAGATCTGACTTCTGCCCGATTTGTTTTGCCCAATCTAGCCCCCCTGCTCCCATTCACCTTGTCTCTGGACACGTGCAGGGGGGATGGCGGTTGGTACACATTCGTGTCACGCCCATACGTGCCACGTCAGGCCACTTTCATTTGCTGAAGCACTTCAGCTGAGGGAAAATGGAAAACATCAGCCCTGTTTCAGCTAGACGTGACTCCTGTGTCTGGGTAATCGAGGGTTAAGTTCCCAGTAGACTGAGAATAAAGACTTCAGACAAATTGCACAAAGTTACAGGGACGGATGAGGGAAAAGGAGCCTTTAATTAATTAGCAAGAAAGCAAACAAAAAAACGTCAGCCTTTATATGTGGCATTTACTGCGGTTATTCGACTGTACTTTACGTTTTCAACATCAATTACTGAAAACATGCAGAGAATCTGACCTGACTGATGATATAATACAAATGTTAAGACATGAATCCCTCTTAAATGAATGCCTTCTTTCCTCATTGGAGATTTTATATATGAAAAGAAGGCACTAAAGAAACTGCAACTGTCTGCTCAGTCCCTATCAACTGCGTAAAACAAATAATTAAAGTAATGCAGCGGGGTTATATCTCTAACATGTCAATTTCGTTTTTGTCCATTTTATGCTGATATTAAATGTCAAAACACAGTTTTTGATCTGAAGGGTCTAGTGAAAAATACTGTGTTCAAGGTCAAAGAAAATGTTTGCACAGAAGAGAAAATTGCATTTGGAAATAGTACAATGTGCAGGAGGCACTTTTAAGATCTGCAAGTTTCCACAGAAGCAGCAGTCAGTGCCGTGTATTTGGTACTATCTATGTGTCTTTTTAAAAGTCTTTCATTAGAAGAAAAATCATTGAATTATTGCGTTAATTATTAAGTATCTATTTTTAAGCATCTGAGGTATAAAAATGTACTATGTTGGAAATATGTACAGAGGTACTTGTACCAAGGGTAACACATAATCCTTGACCTGAAGTCCACAGAGGGAAATTACATCCAGTCATTGTGGGGGGGGGGGGGTAGGTCGGTGGGGCGGGTGCAATCAGGATACTGTAAACTGCTGATGTAAGATCAAAGTGGAATGTGGGCTGTTCCACGATCTCACTGGGTTTGATCACTATCCTAGGGGAGGTCTCAAAATTTCAGCTCAAAACCTTTGGGCGAAGGCTCCACCACTCATCATTTAGAGCTTTGTATGAGCTCCATGTGTGGGAATTCCCCTATGTCACTTCAAGGACCTGAGACATTAAACAAAGTCTTGTAAGGGGCACAAAAAAGTTCCATCCATCCATCTTATATTCAGCTTATTCATTGCAGAATTTTAGCCTGGAGCCGATCCCAGAAAGCAAGGGGACTCAGACAGCGGACACTGCAGACAGGACGCCACTTGGGCCCATTTAATTTCATTTTGCATTCCCACATTCCCATAATGTGATACAAACAGGTGGCCCCACTGCTCCAATTGACCAGGAAATATAAAAGTGAATCCTGCAGCCGCTTAGTCAGGACATACTGTGGTGTTCAAGGTGGTTATGATATATCACGGCCATGACCCCACCCTTCAGAGAAGTCAACCAAAATGTAGCTTATCTCATATGGATGTTGCAGTGCTGGATTCTGTGCAATGAGGAAAGAGGCTCATTAGTGTCCTTTCTTTGGGGGGTGATGACTGGCTGTGACACAGCAGTCTGGGGTTTAACCATACCCCATTCGCTAATCAGCAATGCTTAACATTTATTCGAGCTCTGGTAACTCAAAACCCGTTACCAATCACTGGCCCCATGCAAATTGAACTAAAGAAATTAATATTTATAAAATTTTTGCATTGTTTGATGTTCTTCACAT
>JAODUD010000039.1:13612109-13623675 GCA_026784285.1 Stomatorhinus walkeri | reverse complement strand
TTGGAGATGCCGCTAATTTGAGTCTCACTTTTTCGCGTAAGTCTGACTTTATTTAGCTACTTTCATGGAATACCCCCTGGTCTCTTTTTTAACTTTAGGCAAAATATCTTAGTTGAACTATGCTCATTTTTGAAGAAAACACTTTGTTTGCCTACATACTCCACATAAAGGTAGAGGGGGAAAAAAACTTTTTCTCAGTTTCAGTTCAATGTCTGTGTACTTACTGAGTTTTCCCTTTGTAGGGTATTATTATTATTATTATTATTATTATTATTATTATTATTATTATTATTGGACACAGGCGAACAAAAGGAACAATGTTAATGGCAGAACTGGGAAACACAGGCCTGGGAAGCACTTTTATGCAGAGTTAACAAGGGAGCAAATGAGAGGCAGCTGGAGTGCTTAACACAGGGGGCAGGAACATGGCTCGTTATGGCCACGCTAGGGAGAAAAGAGGAGGAGCAGATAGGCGGGGTGTGACCATCTGTGCCCTGGAATAGACTGACTTCCTACCTAAAGTTAGGCTATAGTGATTATGGTAGATGGATGGATGGATGGATGTTAGCTGTTCATTAAGATATTCCATTTAGTATTTCAATATTTAGTTAAAATGTGCATAATCAAAGATTATTTAATCATTTGCAGTTATTTAATATTTTATCTTTTAATGCTTCCCCTGGAATTAAATTTTAAAACCACCTGCTCTCACTTATTAATCAGTTTCCAGCTAAAAATTTCTGATGAGATATATCAATATGTGCTATACATCATCCAACAAAGCCTGCTATTCAGAAGTTTCAGAATATATCTAAAATATTTTATATATCATACTTCAGTTTTAATTCCAAGTTCGGATTAGATGGGATTTCATCATGGATAGATTCAGTGTCAAAGAAAAAAAATGTAGTCGCAGGCCCTCTTATCTTGTGATGAACAGAAATCTATTTTATTTGACCTGAACTCCATATATTATGTGTGACTGAAGTATATTTTTCTGTCACATTTTCTTTTACTCTGTGTAAGCTGACATCATGCCAAACGGTGTCCCTGAAATGGATTTTATTTTAAAACTAAAAGAATATTGCACATTAATCTCTCTTTCATTTCTGCAACTCTCAGAAAATGACTGCAATTACTTTCAATTACTCCATTTTTGCATTGTGTTTAGTTTCAGGTGTTTGTGTGACTGTCTATTCATCAGCTTTGATAGATTCTCTGTTCTTTTGTGTAAAAAGTGGATGCCTGTCCCGCGCATATCATCTTTGACATTGTTCCTGTTATTGCAGCTCAACTGCAACTACTGTGACGTGTTTATAATTTTTGTGTCATTATGTTGTATATATTAATTAGCATTTAAATAAAGAATTATAACCCCAATATACAGTATTGTAATATAACAATAAAAATAGATGTCTTTTGTATTTTTAAATATAATTATTAAATGCATACCCAAATCTCTCAATCTGATACATTCATTCATACATCCATATCCTAACTACTTATCCAGCACAGGATTATGGGAGAAGTGAACAAGACAGTTGTGCACCATAGGTGAAATGCCAGGTCCACTCACATGGACCTGTGAGTGGGAAGATTTGAACCCCAGACTTCATAAGTGTGAGCTGACAGTGTTAGCCTTCTGTCATTTCCATTTAGCTATAACAATTTACCACAGTCATTTGAAGTCTTTGCTGTGACATGGCTATTACAATTCTCTGTTGAAATTTAGACCGCTTTCTCCATTTTGTGACAGCCTGTTGCTATGGAGATTTAAGTCTGTTTTCTTGGGTACACTGTTGTATATTTTTAGTATTAAAATACCATACAGGTGTTAGTATTATAAATCCTATCAAGGGACAGTGAGCCCATTTGAGATTATATGGACAATTTCATGCAATAAAGTTTTTTTTTTTCTCAAAAGAATTTTATTTTTATGATGCAATCACAAATGCTAATAACAAAGCAAAACCCCTGTATTTTTCATTTTGGCTGCTGACATGTTACCTAATGCAGCATGATCTTTAAATATTAATTACAAAGAGTGACTAGATTTTTTTTCACTGCAAAGTAGCTCAAAAGTGAAGTAAACACAGTCACAGCCAACCAGGAGTTGCATGTAATACTGGAAAAGGGTACATTTTGCTGTCTATTAAAAGAAAGTCAATCAGAGCCGTGTGAAACTGATACAAAACCGGAGCAAAATTATGAGCAACTTGAGAGTGCTGGATGGAGAATGGTGTCACAAATCACTCTACTTTCTCGCTCACTTAGACGAGTGCAGCAGTTTGCATTGAAATATGTGTGGAGCTGGCAGAGGGGCACCGGAGTGAAACAGAGCAGCAACGTGGCAACTCCAAGTTACACCGCTTTCCACGGCTCGCTGATTAAATCTAAGCATTTTTCGGTGTTAATATTAAACGAATTTTCTCTTTAAATCAGGTCAGAAACGTCCCCAGACGTGAAAAAGAATCATGATGATTATTTGAAACTTATTGTTTGAAAATCCTACATATAAAACATATGGGTTAAATAATTTTGTTTTATTTAAATCTTTTTCATCTAAGAACAATCTTTGTGAACAGAACTGCATTTTTAAAACCTGGTTTAATCGTATTTCTGACAGCAGAAGTCTGAGCTGAGCAGCAGGCTGCTTCCAGGTTCAAAGTTTCTAAGACAGCAGTACAGAAGAACAAAGTGAAGCAGGAGACACTGGGAATGGCAAGAAACCAGTCAGGTAGAGGGCGGAAGTGACTTTCTAATGGCAGAGGTGACTGTCAACGTATCTGACAGTTTCTCATGAATCAGAGGATGACATCAAGGAATGGGAAACATTAAGTGCAGGTGTGAAGTGCACTGCTAGGATAGTTCGTATCAGGCTCCTAGAAGCAGGACTGAAGTCCCATAAAGCAAGAAAGAAGCCCTTTATTAATGAGAAACAGGGAAGAACCAGGCTGCAGTTTGAAAAAAATTATGTAAATTATTCAGACATCTCTTTCATGGTGTCTCATCCTGTTAATAAATGTCAGGCGGTCACATGCAGCATGTTCATGCTGTAATTGTTATGTGTTTCACTTATCGGGGTTTTGATTTGAAAGAGAAAATCCACTCTTTGACCACTCATTGCTAATGCTAATGAGAAGGACCACAAAAATGAGCAGCATTTCTGGATGCTAATGCTAATGAGCAGGAGCCAAAGAAGGAGCAGCATTTCTGGATGCTAATGCTAATGAGAAGTACTGCAAAAAGGAGCAAGAGAAGTGCAACACAGAAGAAAAGTTTCATCTGACTAACAAGAGACGATAGAAAATATTGCACTGATTCAAATTTAAGTCATTAATAGCTTATTATTGCTTGTTAAAGACTGAGTTGAATGAAGTGTATATGACGTCACCATGACAGCTGGGCACGGCCTCAAAATTAGCAGTAGCTGTGAATGGAGGGTGGATCCGACGATCAATGTGATGTAGAGCAATCTGCAGAATTGCTGCTTAGCTGATAGAGCCACAGAGACACATTGAAACAAGGATCTAGACAATATGATCAATCTTCAAATTGAGATTATGGTTAATTACACAGTACTGATGAATGTGCGCGATGATGCAACTGAGAAAAAATTTTCATTGTGCAAAACTTGCATTCTCTGGCATAAGCCACACAAGTTGCTTCCGTCCGACAGAAACCTCATAAGGTGCAATAAGCTCATTCGTGTCTCTGGGACATGGGAACATACACCTGTGATCCTGGCCCCAGGAACCAGAAGTGACCAAAGTCACTCTGAATATCATGCGTCTGGAGGCTGGAAGCTTCTGCTCACGCCAAATCCACAGTTCTCAGACAGCTCCCACGAGGATCTGGGTTTACAGAACGGAGAGTTGTTTTTTTCCTCATACATGTCTTCACTGCCATTTTTAATGGTCTGGGGGAAGTGGGAGATAGTTAAGCACAGGCAGGAGATCATTCATTCTCCTGCTTCCGGTAGGTTCTTCACCATGGAGTGCTGGCCTCGTTTTGAAACAGGATTGTGGTTTCTGTGACAGAGCACATCCACTGAAGAAATTGTCCCCAGTCTCCTTGTAATTCGGAAAATTCCTCCCTTTCCAAGAGCAGCCTGTCTCCTGACATGCAGGTGGAGTGGATCCATCGCAAATATATCCGTCTCCATTTAATGACACTGCAATCATACACTCATTATATCAAAATAGGGTAAAAAGCAAACATTTACTGTATTACGGTTTCGTACAGTTTTTGAAGTCACTTTATAGCGTGCTTAAAACGCGGCAGCAATTAATGTTACTCTATCCCAAGAGGTACTTTAGAGAAGTGTACCTTGCCTTCAGCAAGCGTTTATTTCAAATGAAAGTTCTAGAAGCAGCATAATAAATCCTAACTGGAAGTTAAGATTATTTTATTCACCTAAGATGGCTACTGTTTGCTGCCACAGAGCTGAAAATGAGCGGCTTACGGCTGACGGGTGTGACGGGTTTGGCGTGGGGTTCCCGGAGCTCACTTTCTCCTGGGCTGTCCTGACCTGTTTTCACATACTTCGCCATGCCAGCCCCCAGCCTTGCGGCCGTCAGCGTATGAAACATTAGATCTGGCATGCAGGCCTGACGTGCCCCCCCCCGGCGAGCTTCTTGTGCAACATCTCCTGTCTACGGTCAACACCAAATCTAGTGTCCCTCAGTCGGTACAGATCAGGCCTTCCTTACCTGTCCGGTAACACCTACTGGTTGGGTACGGGGAGTCCCACCCACTGTCCCACGCTTAAACCTTTTTCCACATCCAGAATGGGACCCACTGCATCTCTCTTTCCTCTTTGCGTGGGCTGTACGATGAAGCTTTCCTTTCTAATCACTTTCGTTTGTAACTGGAGGGGGAAGAAAAAAAAAAACGGTTCCAAACGAATTCCCTAATCTGTAACCGAGTCTTGGGCGGACGGCTTGTCACAAATGCTTACATGCATTCAGAAGTGTAGCTGAGGAACACGTTTCCGCATTACGGTATTTACGTATAAAAACTTAAGCAGGCTGACGTACTCGTTCACGCGGCTTACATGGTCATTATGAGGAGCAGTACATCGAATCGACAAAGCAAAGCACGGGTAGCGTGTCCTAATTTCAGTCCGACTGCATGAAAAAACTTTCTTCTCAATCTATAGTATTTTTTCTTTTATTTATTGGATTTTTTAATGGGATGCATGCCATTTTGTCTGGTCCCGACCACATTCCAGCAGAACAAGACCAGACAGTACTACTATTTAATACATTTTTGATTGTGCAAAGATCATATTTTGCAGACAGGTTGGAGGTATTTGGGGGCGGGGGGGGGCTGTATTCTAATTTGTAAAGAAGCTCCTTGTGTTACTGGATTTTATATTTTCCAACATAACAAAATTCATTATGATGTTTTTTTTTCCCAGTGTGATGAGAGACAGATGAAGAAAAAAGATATTTAGGAGCTGTATGTTAGCTGCCTTAAGAAATTAGCCTCCTATTGCTCATAACCTTACGCTTTTCAGTTTGCTTGTGAGTAGGTGTAAAACAAGGGAAGAACTCTTTGTCTGCTGAGAGTTGAAGGTACTTGTACATAACTCTGAGCTGTCACTGAGTTACACTACTTATGTACCTGGTAGGTTTACATTCATTATTATTACAGTCACCGGTATTTATCTGCATTGTGTTTCATATTTATCCTTTTTAAAATGGCATGTACATTGAGTAAAAATACCACCGCACACATTATAAGATAAGCTAAGACAAGATGTACTTTATTGATCCCTGGGGGGGAATTCCTTAAAGGTGCGCCAATCCCAGAGGCACTGCATGGAGCGGATGGGGAAAGCCCCTCTTCCAGATCCCTGTTCCAAAAAATGCCGTCCCCTCCATGGGGGACGTATAGGATATTAAGCTGATAAGAGCAGGTACCACACTTAATCTTAGCCAAAAGGCCAAAGAGCTGTAATTATAATATCTGAAGCAATCTTCCATCCCTGTTTGGGTTTGCTGGGGTCATTCCCAGGTAGCACTCTGCACGAATCTAGGGGAGACCCAGATACCAGTCCATAGCAAGGCAAACATACTTTCGGCCATGGCAGAAATGCCAGTTAACCTACAGTAAGTGAAAACCTTTGAACTGCAGGAGGAATCCCAAATAACATGTAGAGAACATACAAGCTGCACACACACACACACACACACACACACACACACACATATGGATATGTGAGGCGAGGCTGCTAACCACTCAGCTACTGCACAAGCGTAAGCATTCAGTGATGAGAAAATATTACTATAAACGTACGGCAATCCAGAAATGATCCTGACTAGCAAAGGTAAAGAATGAGGGCCCGTACCTGAGCAGCCTTTCGGCTTGTTAGTGGGGTTGGTAACTTTGCTTAAGGGCATGCAACCCAGTTAAATGAACAAATAAGCAGGCTGGGAAACACAATAAGAATAATGTGCATTCATCAGACCCTGTTCATGAGGTTATTCCCTCTGCCTCTCTGTGCCTCTCTGGTCTGAGAACATGCAAACAGAAGATAATTACAGCGTTAAGTAGACCTAGGCCTTTGCTTTCCCACCTTGAGGTCATTGTAATTGTTGAAATTGGACACATGCTCATCCTGCTGAAATATTAAGCTTTCTTATTTGATTTGGACTATAATTATGTTATAAAAATCTAAGTGCTACAAACCATAGCACTGCGAATGGAATCTGCTTTCATCAAGCACAGACGAGTTTAATTATAACCTGCTCGGTAATCGGCCTTTCAGGCGCTCTCTTCTGCCGTCTGGGATCAAGAAGGTTGGCTGTGGCTCGTCAAGGCATCGCATTCCTCCCCCCACCGCTTCAGGACTGCGCACTGCTGGCAGTCAGCGGCGGGAGGCAGCACTGTGGCGTCTGTCAGGGGAGAGGGGCCTTCAGTAGGCCATTAAACGTCAAAGGAGATCACTGCTGAAATTTTAATTTAGCTACTTTGAAGATTGTAATGAAAATGGAGGGTTGGAAATGTGCAGATGTTTCAAAATTTGTAGATGTTTCAAAATATTTCAGGGAAGCTGGTTTATTCAGTTTTGTGTATTGCTTTGTTTTACTCTTTAATTTACTTCAAAATAATCAAATTATTAATTTTTTTTCCTTCACTTGTAGCTACTTTTTTATTTAACTGAAGGGAACTGTGCAAGAATTCCAATGTACATGTCCTTTCGTACCTGTGTAAATGCCAAAGTAAAGTTTCAGTTCAATTCAGGTCAATTCACAACAAAAGCATACAAGTTTCCAAACAGCTGTAAGCCCGCGAGAATATATTTGCTATACTTCTCTGTTTGGAGGGCCCTGTTGTGCAGATTTTGGACAAAACTCAGGGTTTCATGAGTGTGAAGATATTATCAAGACTTCTTAAGCGTCAAATCGCTTCAAAATCTCACCCGAGTAGTTATCTGTCCCCATACACCAACATCTCCTAAGTGCTTTTCACTGCTAAACTTGTCACATAACTAAAGGCAGATGCTATCTTCAATTATTTTTATGTACCGTTGCAAAAAGGAATTATATGTGAAAGAAAAATGTCACTGAAATATCTTTGTGGGGGAAATGCTCTGTGAGCTTCAAGTCTCCTGCGTGTTTTTAGCCAAGGAAGTTATTGTGTTTTGCTATTGCTTTGGACTTTTGCATTCTACTGACTAAGAATGCAGATGAACTCCAACTTGGCTTTGTATTTGCCTTAAATTAAACCAGTAAAGCAACTGGGAAAGAAATAAGGTTTGCAGCAAGAGCTAAAACATTGCATTATTACATCATACTAATTTATTTATATACCCATCAATCAATCCATCCGTCTATACTTCCATCCATCTGTCCTCTCCATTGTGATCTTACTACTCAAGGCACATTCTGACTCGTACAGCCAGTAGTTCATTTCACTCTGATCCCATGTATACAGTCGAACACTCTAATGAAGACAGAGATATTGATTTAAAGGTAAATCATTGCAGTCTCATAAAGTATTAACTGCCTTGCTGTCCAGTGTCTCTAAAAAGCCTAAAGGACTTATTCTCATAATCTGCCTCGAGAAAAAAATATACATTTTTAAAACATTCTTTTTGTAAAAACCTCAAAATAGAGTTAAACAAGTGCTAGTATAATAATAAAAATAGAATAATAATTAACACCATTTTCCTTCATTTTTCTGTACAAATAAACATTGTGCTGTCGTGATGTTTAGATTTAGAGTTACAGTGTTCACAGTGATACAATGAAATACAACTGTCCAATGGACTTCCTCATTCAGTCAAGAGCAACTGTAACATTTAACCCTGGATTATGGGCAAAAACAAAAGACAATAACCGGAGCGTATTGTGAGGCCAAGATGTTTCGGAAGTAAGCGGACGGACTGGCTAATTATGAAATAAGCGCAGAGACGTTTTTAGAATCGGGAAGAGTGCTCTGATGAATAGACAGGGCCAGCTAGGGAATAAAGACTGCTGTCAGTGTGAAAACACAAGTGTGTGTCGAGGTATTAAAGCAGAAAGGGGCAAAAACTTCATGGAACCATTTCAGGAGGATGGACAGGCGAGAGCCCTGGTCATGACCAGTGGGGAGGGTATGTTTTTATGTTTAAAATAAAGCCAAAAACAATAGTGGGGTGAGCAGGGAGGGCGAAAGACAGGCCGTTCACACAACAACCTCTCACCGCAACCTTTCAGATAGCGCCAGTGAAAGGGGAGAAGTGGGCGATGAGGACAGAGCATAAGGGCTTCCATATGGGCCGTCCTGAGGCGTATGTGTGCTGGGGCACCGCCATTGTCTCCTCACCTGGGTCGCGACAGACTGACGGCAAAGGGGGCATGCACTGGCATTAATGTGCCCTTGTTGGCCTTTGTGATGGGCCCGTTTTGAGATTAAGGAGGGCTGCTCTAATTAAGGCCTTTTGAGAGCCTGGTTGCCGCACACCTGCTCCTTAGCTTCCCCACTCTGGCTCTCGGGGCGCAGCTACAAGACAATGATCCTCCATCCCGCTTCTTTTATTTTATTTTATTTTATTTTTATGTTTGTTGTTAAGTGGAGCTTTTTAGGGAGAGGAGAATGGGTCCGTGCACATGGAGCCCGTATTCCCAAAAAGCTGACTGACATTTAACCGTTTACTGATTTATGTAGGGTGTATTTTGTGATGTCTGAGGGCTGCCTTTGGGGGGGGAGGGAACACGACCCTCCGCGTCCCAGAGCGAGAAAGAAGCAGAGGCGTCAAAAAGGTGGCTGTGGATGCTACAAGGCAGTCACAGTGCGGCATTTATCGCCCAGGTAAACTGCAGAAACCTCCGACGGTTCTCAAACCTGATTGGTTGAATCGGGGAGATCGATATCAGGTATTACGGTTCTACACAGCGGATCAGTTTCTGCTGGCCTGGTAGCCCTGCTGAATTGGCAGTTACCTTCACATATCCATTTCCATATGGCTGTTTTGCTTTCAGGCCTCACATAGCTTCGGATTGCCTCTCGATTTCTCTGTCCCAGAGACCAGGGGATCAGAAATCAAATCGGGTACGTCAGCAGCTAATGCGGCAAACACACTGCATTCCTTCAGCTTTTCGGCTGAGGGATCGCGTTCCTCACACAGGAACCAGTGCCGGTGCGCAGGCCTTCAGGTGTGCGCTGAGGAGCGTATGCTAATTTGTCGCCGAACAGAAACCCGAGAAGAAAATTACCCCCGAAAATAAAGGAAGAGAGGGGGGAAAAAGGTTAAAAAAAATACACTTCCTTGCTCTAGGCACAATTCTCCATGATGAGTAATTTTATACTTTTCTGCTTAAAAAATAACACTATCAGACGCTGCCTGTGTAATTTTCTAGCAAACTTTAATCTTTTTTTGATAGGCAAATGAAAGCCGTGTTACTGTCATGGTTGAAAACCAAAGGGCGGCTTATCACAAGCACCGTCATCTGGAAGACAAATTAGCCAACAGGATACATGTTGAAATTGTGTTAATTACCTTATTCGCCTGAATATATCTGCACAGGACCATAACTGCAAACCTCTGACATGTATCAAACGTCATCCTCTTTATTGGTCCTGACTGACCAGGGAACACAGATGCACCGACTAAACGAGGGTGGTAGACGTCAAACATCAACCAAAACTGTTCTTCTGCGCGAAACATAGCGGTGACGTGGAAAATGTCATCTGATAAGAATGAAGCCCAGGCTATGTGGGATATCCACGGGCACTAATTACTGGCTGCTTTAACCTGCAGTCGACCGACAAATTAAGCAGCGGGAGGTGAGTTAAACCGATCAACATCTTCTTGATAGCTGCTGGTTATTACTGCTGTGGAGACCAGCTTAAGCACCAGTCACCTGGCCAGTGGTCCGTGATTAGAGCACTCATGTTTGTAACGCGTGTGCCGCCCGATACTAGGCGATAACTTGCGCCGTTTTATACCGGAGCAGCTTATCGCGCCTCACGCATTGACTCAGCTGAGCAAACAGAAAGAAACCCTCAAAGAACTCAGCATAATGGCTTCATTTTTTATTCATTTATTTATTATAATGGCTCTGAACTTTCATTGGGAACGCCAAGGAAAGCCAAAGAGCTAAACAAATATTTCTCGAGTGCCGAGGGCGAAATCATAATTGTATCATAACTTGTTTTCATTATAATGTATTTACAGAAGTATGACCGGTAAACTAAGAATACACGATGCCCCAAAATCAAATGCTATAAAATAAAACAGATAAATAACCACCCCCCCCCCCCATAAACCGATGCAAAAAAGACGTAATCCTCCTGACAGTGATTGCTTAAGCCCATTAAATAACATATATTTTGTTATGATTGAGGCCGTCTCTTATCCTTTACTGATTAAAAAGGGTGGAAAAAATGCAATCTGCATCTTTCACAGCCCATCTCTCCCTGGCTAAAGTGGCATGTGTGTATTATTTTGTCAATCTGATGGAAATTGTGACATTTAAGGGTAGACAAGGATAAACGCTGCCTTTTTCTCCTTCACTAAATTGAGTTCCACAATAAGTTTGTTCAGAGCCCTTTTTATTCATTCGTTTGTATGTTTGTTTGTTCGCTCCTTCCTCCCTTCCTTCTTTCTTTCCTTCCCTCCTCCCTTTCTATGAGATCTCAAACCCCGGCCTGCTTCAGTTAGAGCTGCGCCGTCTCACTTCAATGAGCCCAGCACCATTGCCTTCCACTGATGACTCTGTGTTAAAGCCCGACTGCTGCGGATCTGACACTTTATAAATTCATAATGAGGCCAGTTTATGGTTCTGGCCCGGAGCGGCGGGCCCTGCTGAGTCGGGCCGTGTGTGCTGTGCGTTCCTGTCACCGCGAGGGCATCGGTTAGTGCTGGCTGACTGACCAAACGTAGGGTGAGAACGCCAGCTGATCCCCGATCCGTGTAGGTAGCACAATGAGGTCAGTTTGAGGGCCACCCCCCCAAGCACATATAAGTGAATTCCTCTCAACTCATCCTGCCTTCCACCAGATATCTTTTCACTGCCCCCCCCCACAACACATTTGCTTTTCTACCCGCTGCACTGCTGGGAGGAGTTAGGGG
>JAODUD010000039.1:13579445-13593097 GCA_026784285.1 Stomatorhinus walkeri | reverse complement strand
GAACCGGGGACCTCTATGCCCCCCCCCCCCCCCACCCCCTATATAGAGTGACTCGCTGTAGCTCCCCGGCGCCTGGGATTCCTGAGGATGCCTCACGTTAGGGAGCTCAGCTTTGTTTTTGTTTACTTCCCCCCTTTTTCTGGGAGAGGAATTATAGTAAATGAGGAAGGTAAAGGATTGGAGCAAAACAAAAGGGGGAAGTGAGATTTCAGCAGAATGAATTCCACATTGGAAATCAATTGGGCAAAGATGAAATTATAGCAGTCAGTTTGATGGAAAAATCTTGAGATTGACCATGACAACCTCATTAAGAGATCTATAGAGATTTCTTTTTTTTTTATTATCGCACTTAAAGGAAGCCTCTCTTTCTTGCAGCCTGCTAAAAGCACTGTAGGTAGGAGTTCCTTTGTTTATCCTCCAAAATTGCAGGAGAGCCTTGATGCACGCGAGCGAGGGAGCCCCTGCCATCAGCAGTCTGCATCTTTCGCTGCTCGGCTACCTTCGGCAACACTGAATGCCTGCAGATGTCGATGGCCGGTCAGATTCTGTGCAAAACATTGGTGTGAGACACGTGTCAGGGGGAAAAAAAATGCCCAAAAAGTAGTCAAGACCATGTTGCTGAATTAAGTATAGCCTTGGTTTTATTGAGCTAGTATCGGGAGGAAATTCATTGTAAAGTCGTAAGTCGCTCTGGCTAAGGGCGTCTGCCAAATACTGTAAATGTAAATGTACATGTAAAGTAAATAACATGTAAAATGTTATTTTTTAAAACCTGCATGTATGCTAACTTTTCAATTTCAATCTAGTTAAATTTACTTAGGGTAAATTAATGGACCCAACGAACATTTGTTTATGCTTACAAAGAATTAGTAAACAGGAAACAAAGCACAGGAACGTGGAAAGATTGATAATGTGTTTTTTTAATCACAGAACTATAAATAAATAAACTTTAGAACTTGTCCAGTGTCCAACGGGAAAAAACCCAGAGTGAGAAACCTGGGTAGTCTGTGCTTTGGGGGGCAGCACAGCAGCATGAGGATATTTCTCACGTATCTGGGTGGGGTTTAAGCGTCAGAGATAGGTGATGGCTAGACTAGTCAAGGTCCCATAAGTAGTACGGAGGCAATTCAAAAATGCAGGCCCTCATGTACCGATGTGAATGTCACACACAAGTTTAACTGTCTTCTCATGGAATGTGGTAATACTGTGAAGTTTTTTGTAGATTTATTTTAATTTTAGTTTATTTTAAAAATAATTGTTTAAAGAAGGCTGACTAATAGTTTCAGGCTAAATATACCTTAACTGTGCTATCTCATATTATAAAAGCTGCAGGAAAACTTTCTTTATGGTGTTTCATAAAAATTACATTTACTACCTACACGTTTTGTTCTAGTTAGTTAAATCATCTATTGATTTTGCGTTCGGTTTTTTCATCATCTTGTCTATCTTCACTGTCTGCAGGGGCACATGCAAGTAAGCATTTTATTCTATATGATACTTGTACTTGTACATATGACAATAAAAGAATTGAATTGAATTTCATCTGCCTGCTTACCTAGTGCTACATCTGATTAATAATTTTTATAAAGCTCGACCCATCTCTTTACACTTATCATGTATGGGAGGTCATTGCAGAGTGTAAGGTCACCTTAATCCAATGCATGCTGTTCACTTCTCATTAGCTCAGGTGAATTCACTTTTTCTACCTCAAATTCTGCCTTTGCAGTTATTTTTACTTCAGTATTTTGAGCCGGCGCCCACAGACTGCCTTCAGCGGAGCCAAGTCACGCTGCCAAATGTCCTCTGTGGGTAACTGTACGCAAGCACACTTGCACTGAAAAGGAAATTTATTTCTTTGTTAAGTGTGAAAGTGTGGGACTCAGCATCTCGTTCCGAATCTGGTCTTTAGGTGACGTATTCTAAATTTTACGAATGATCTGATAAATCTGTCTTTTTAATAGCAGTTTTACTAGTCATATTAAATGAGCTGAAATGAATCAATTGCCTCATTAACACCATGTGAAAAAGCAAATACCTTTTTTTCTTTAGTTTATTTATAATCATCCATCATCTGGGTCAGGGTGTGCCTAGAGCCCATCCCAGGAAGTCCAGAGCATGAAGCAGAGGATGCTGGGTAATTCAGAGATAGTCGATGTCTGCGAGCCTCGGTAAAAGGACAAAGTCCCCCAAGGAAAAACACAAAAATATGAGGAAAACAAGGAAAAAGAGGACCAGCCCACAGAGCCCTGCAATTATTAAGAAGATTAGTTATCCTAGATTCACCTGGTGGATTAGTTGATATGCTTTCAGGACATGCCTACCATATAATCACACATATCAAGCCCAGGACCCACCATTGAAGTGTATCTCTTTGTTTATTTGTCAAAAAAATAACTTATTTCCTGCCTGAAATTACATGTACTGATTCATCAGTAATTATTTTTTGGTGAATAGTAATCGTAGCCGAAAAATTCTACAAATGACCTTAAGGGGGAAAAACTGTAAACAAGCAGTAATTCTCATTCTGTGAGATCATTAGCTAGAGAGTGGAATATTGTGTGCTGTAATGTGATGTCTGACCTGTTCGTGCGTGAGCTGCAGTGACCAAAGCCATCAAAGTAAAGCAGAAAGATGCGTAGTGCTTATATTTCAGCTTGAGCTGAAACTCTTCAAAGCGTTCGACCATCCAACTGCCTCTCGACGTGTGACCACTCATACAACAGCCGCTGCTCATCCGGTTAGAGAAACTAACAGCAAACGTTAATGTGCTTTGATGTCCTTTAGCTATTGCAGGCGTGTGGTGAGAGAGGCGAACTAACTTCAGCCTTTATATATGAGTTTCAGTTGTTCAAAATAACTGTGAATGCTGTGTTACAACTTCAGCAGTTCCAGAAAGAAATATGTCCTGAGAACTTGCTGCAGTAACTCATACTTTTGCTATGAGGATGCTATGACAATTATTATTATTGCAGTGATAATTATTATCATAATAACATTTCTTAACAGTACTAACTTTTTTTCTTGCTCAGTACTGAGAGCAAAGCAAACCCCTTTCTCTTGTGTCTGATTTAATAGCTATAAATCGTTTTTTGCTTCTATGGTTTCCTGTTGTCTGGTGTAGTGCACAAGCAAATTCCCCGGTGTGATTTCGAGAGGCCTGACACCCCTTGACTTTGAGCTGACTGTTAGCGCTCTGTAGCGGTGCCCGGCACACAGCACCAGAACTACGTTATCAGCGGAGCCGAACTGGACAGGGTAAGTAACCCAGCCGCAGCCCCCCTACCAGCCTTTAAAGATCAGCCCACAGGTGAAACTCGTGTGGACACGTGCTAAGTGTTCACTGGATGGGGAGGGGAGCTCAGCCCCCACCTGTACCCCCAGCAGAGAGACCTCCCAGCAGAGAGACCTCCCAGCAGAGCCTCCTGGTGGTATTCTATGTTACTGGTGCCCCCCCCCCTCTCTGCCTCCCTGAAAGCTGCTTCCTTCCTCAGCCAAAAAAATAAAACACACACACTCTAAAAATGATAACTTGTGTGACCGTGTGAATAAAGAGAAGAGAAGAGATGGCCTTGGAGTCCGTATGCATTGTTTACTATCGGGAGTCGATGTGGGCCGACTCTGCCCTGAGAACAGCGACATCACACACTGTATGCAAAACAACCCCACTCAACCCCCCCTCCCCCCCATCCCCCACCCCTAAGCCCACCCCGGATCCCACTCCCAAACATCATATTACGGCATGTAAAAAAAACGACAGCTTTACTTTTCATCCCAACCCTGCATAATCATTAAATACAAAAAAATTAAGGAAACGACGACGAGGATCGGTATGGAATGTCAAAACCGAAGAGCGGACAGCAGCAAAAGCACGTTTTAAAAACTAAAGAGTCGTTAGACCAGTGAGCCAGAGTTATCTCATTCCGTCATTCAGGTCAGGACTGTGTCCTCTTAATGCTCAACCCTCCTCCCCCCAGCTCCTCGACAAAAATACAACAAGGAAGTTAAACAAAAAGTAAACGTTTTTCTTTTGGGTCTCTGAACAGCGTGAACGTTGCTTGGGGTCCGGGAAAAACTTCACAAGGGGGGGGGGGGACAGCTGTACGCATGGATCAAAACATCGCTCCACTAGGAAGCTGTCGATTTTTTTTTTTTCCTTTTTTAAACGTTTACGGCTGCACCATAAAATGAAAAAGTCACTGAAGCTTAATGAGCGTGTCCCAAATGTTTCAGAAACATTTTTTTCTTCTTCTAATGGTTGATCCTATGGGCCATGTCTGGAGGAGCGAGGCAAAGGTTTGTTTCTCCAGTTCCTGGAAGGTCTTGCTCGTCCATCTGGCAGGCCTTCCAGACATGCTGCGTCCCTGCGAGCTCTGCCGCACCACGCCAGCCTTCCAGACACGCTGCGTCCCTGCGAGCTCTGCCGCACCACGCCAGCCTTCCAGCCTCTTCTGCTTCCTCATCCGTTCGGCAGACTTAAAAAAAATATATATGGACGATATACAGATGTATATCTGTGATTGTGTCAGCATGCATAGTGCATAGCGCGTCAACGTGCCAAGCCACACTGTCTCCCCCTGTTCTCGTCGAAACTTGACACGCTGGTCGCGCCGCTGTCCCGGGGGTTTACAGGGGATCGGGCCGGCGTTCGAGAAAGGGGCTATGGCGAGAACCGGATCTCAGCTCGTGCTCTCGTCATGCTGAGGAGAACAGGAGGCAGGTGCTAACAAAAAAAATAAAATAAAACAAGAAAATTTTAAAAGAACATGACAACAGTAACAAAAACATTTTCACACATTAGTGATGACAATGGACAGCGGTCGCACAGAGCATAAAGGCTGCACTCAGTGCTGTCAGGAATCCAGAATGTGAAATCGAAACAAGGCAATCATAAAGTTACAAAAATATTTTAAACGAATATACTAGTAAAACAAAGACATATTACTTTGCATTTTGCAAGAGGTTGTTAAACAATAGCTTTCTGTACAGTAGGAATCTTTTCAAGAATACAAAGTCACTTTTTGCACAATTTCATCATGCCAAATAGAAAAAAAAGTATTTTTTAAGATTTTAAATTATGTGCGCTCCTTTCAGAAAGAAAATGACAGAGAAGGTACTTTCAGTACCATCTTTACAAAGGATGTGCAAGGTAAAAAAATACATACTCCAAAAAAAAATTAAACCAATTGTTGAGAAAATCCATTCTAAGTGAAGAAACATAAGGGAATTTATAGTCTGGCAGTGTTTTTTCGGACTTTTATTTTGTGGTTTATATGCAGTTGGCCCTCTTTCCCATGTTTTTTTTTTCTTTTTACAGCTATGATTTAATTTTTTTTACACCCATGGCAGGATAAATGTTTTACTGAAACCCAAAACTTTTACAATTACAGTGACAAATAAATCAATAGTCCCACAATTTTAAAGAAAGAAAGAAAAGAATAAAGAAATGAAAAAACGTTTGACGTTTTTTCTCTGCTTTTCAAAAATGTCCCTGGCATCAATCGATATTACAAATACTGGTATCCTTTTACAGTAAACGAGGACATTGTTATATTTACTATAATTACCGACACCCTTGTCACCAAAAAAAGAACAAAAAGGTACAAAAAACAATGTACACATAGCTATTACGGCGTTCAAAAAAATTATAAGCAAATCTGGAAAAGAATACTTGATTTTTTTTTAACACAAATACATGTATCGGTTCACCGTTGTACTTGTTTCAATACTGTAAACGTATTTTAAGACAGAGTGCACTATTTCCTAAAGTTTTTGCAGTTTTTCTCTAGAATATCTATCCTCTCCGGTAACATTTATAGAGAGGGATACAGTCTTTCCTGAAGTGAGGAATACAGTACCGCTTTACGCGCCCTATCACGTGCCTGCTATCGCGCAGTCACGCGCGTACTTTTCCGCAGCGTGTCTCGCGCTTACACTCTTACCGAGCTTAGAAAACTTGCATGCAAATTAGATTTACGTGGATTTCTTGACTACTCATTTTCTTTCTTAAAAAGAAATATATATATATATATATATATAAACTTGGCACAAATTTGTGTCGTGGAACAATTTAAAGAAAGTTCAGCAGGTTGTGCAGAGACTGTACAGGTAAATTTACTGTATTTTATAGTGCCAGGATAGAGAAAGTCGCCCCTAGTGATACTGGCACTCGAGTCCCTGTCGTCTTTCCCTTTCCAGGGCTCGTTTGCAAGACTACCGAATGTAATTTCTTACTCAGCCGTACTCAGCAAATTATAAAGTGCGAGTCTTCTTTTCAATTAGAACTTTGTTCCGCTATTATATAGGGCGACCGGCAAGGTAAGGAATAAACGTGGTGAAATGCATTATTTTTTAAAATAATGCATTTTTATCTTGAATTAGGCAAAGTGGTGCTCGCTAAAGTCAATCTTTAATGAACTCAAAATATTTAGCAGTGCATCGTTCACGTCATTAATTATCTACGTTTAACTACACATCACAGAAAATATCAACTGAAAAACGGAAAATACTTTTTAGAACCTGTTCAAATTATTCTGTCGAATACTGCTACTGTGCAAATTCTGAGACTGCATAAAGGATGCCAACTCAATTACTCACTCAGTAAAACGGAATGTCAGAAACATTTTACTGTCGTATCAATTAATTATATATATATATATGCATACACTTTTACAAAAAAATTATATAAACGGGAAAAATGAGTGGAGGCCAATATATTTCGGTGCTACATATCAACTGTCACCACTCTTTTCCACAAAAGGGTGGTTATACTAGGGTAGAATAAATATTGCGTTGCAAGTTTACTGATTTTGTATTTTTTTTTCTTTTTAAAATCTTGACTGGTCAATTTTTAAAGTGGGATCTGCACTTAGGCTAAATCTTTTTTCTTTTTTAATGTAATATATAAATGCTGCCATAGGACCATTTTTCATTAAACACGTTTTCACTTCTTCTCAGACTGAACAGAAATATTTATATGTATATATAAAAATACACACTGAGGGTAAAATGAAAAAAGGTGTCACTGAGTGGTAGGGCCAGACTGCTTTCATTTCCATCCGGATTATATTATAAAAGGGGTCAGAAGACACTGAAAAGTCAGTGAGTGTCAAAATAGTAACATCGGCGTACAAACAATTTAGAAATGAGGAAGATACTTCAGCTGAGTCTGTCACATCCTTCGCAAGGCTTCCGGTTCTGCTGGCCAGTTTTTCTAGCTCTCCCACAATACGGGCGGTTTTACTGTAACACAACATACAGAAAACTCAGGTATGTCATCTCTATGAGGAACACAAAGTGCAGCTGTGTACGGCAGCATAGCGTGGGGGCATGTCGTCAGGAGTCTTCGACAGCCACTAACCTGACACAGGGTTGCGGAGAGCCCAGAACCTACCCTGGGAATAATGGTGCACCCCATGGACAGAGTCAGGGGTGAGAAATGAACCCATAACACTGGAGAAGGGGGTTAGGAGGCTACCCATAATCGACGCCCCTTAGGCGCACATTTAATTTTTTAACATAAACAGTCTGTAAATAACCTACTGTACTGCCAGGATCAAGACAACATGCTAAATACGGATGAGTATTTTGTACCTGAAATCAGCTACCCTTGTAATGATCAGTTATCTAAATTCTGGTCTGCAATTTCAGTTAACAAAAATTAAATATTATTTTATTGACCCTCAAAATATCCAATCATACTGATATATTTAAGATTCCCACAATAATACAGCTTTCAAAGATTGTTATTCGCTCATACATCTACCAGGTATAAAAGCAAAAAGGAACACATAGCTTTCTAAGATTGAATTTGGCTTCTCTTCAAGAAATCATCCACACAGCTCGAATATACTATTTTCTCAAAGTTGCGGACTACAGTATCGCTTCAAGACAATAGTATTCTGTTTTTGCTAAATGAAAATCTCAGGATGTCACCTGGGTTTTTCCAAACAAAACCCTGGGAATTGTGAAACAAAGGAAATGAAAAAAAGAAATACAATAAATGTACCAGCACATGCCAAACATTATTACAGAAATCCAATAAATAGAAATTATTGCACAGTTAAAGGCTCCATATATTCACTACTGCTTAATCCTCAGATTGACGGTTTGAAAAGGAGACGCCAATTCAATTTTCCTGCTATTATTTCTCAGTTGGCAGTTTCTTAGACAAAAAGAAAAAACATCAAAACACTCAAAAAACCAATTAACTAGGAAAGGATCATCCAGCTAACCAGCTTATCCAGCTGTTGGAAAAATGGCGCGGAGGACTTGGGCTCTAGCCTAACTTCTTTCTGCTTGTTCGATTTTGACCTCGTTCGTCATCAAGTGTTCCCCGTGCCACTTCTTCATGTGTTTTTCCAGAGTACTGTACACGCTGAAGGGCATGTGGCAGATGTCGCAGCGGTACACCTCCTTACCGAACTGGCCATGCGTCTTCATGTGGCGTGTTAGCTTGCTGCTCTGAGCACAGGCGTAGCTGCACAGGTCACACTTGTAGGGCCGTTCCCCTGTATGGCTGCGCCGGTGTACTGTCAAGTTGCTGCAGTTCTTGAACACCTTGCCGCAAAACTCGCATGTATCACTCCGCCGGCCTTCCTTGGAACTGGGCCTGCCGGGACCGGGGCCGCCCCGCAGGTGCGGTGTGCTGCTGCCACTAGCCGTGCCGCTGCGGCCTGAGAAGGCGCCGTCGAGCGTGTCGCCGGGAGGCGTGGAGAAGCGCAGGCTGCCGTTCTCTGAGGAATGCTCAGACGAGGTGGCGAAGGGCGACTGCCGAGCATCAGGGAAGCCCAGGAAGGAGTCCTTGATGAAGTGACGTGAGGTGGCGTAGCCCACTAGCCACTGGGAGTAGACATTCTCAGATGGGATGAGCGGGGCTGGAGGGAGGTCCAGGTCCTTTTCGACCTTTATCCGTTTGGCAGAGGAGTTGGACAGGCTAGGGCTGGTGATTGGGGTGGGCTTCCGATGAAACAGGCCTGAAAAAGAGTCCCCTGAGCCACAGTTTCTGCCATTCACTGTAGCCCGCTCTACTCGGTCCATCTCCCCCACTACCGAGTCCTCATCCCCGATGTCCCGCCGCTCATCTGGGCCCCCCTTGGGGAAGGGGAGCCTTTTCCGATTGTCGACCATGAAGTCATTGTACTGGTGCACTCCGCCAAGGCCCATGTTCTCCTCCGTCTTGCCCGTAGAGAGATCCTTTTCATGTGTGGGAGGCTTGGAGCCATTTTCCCGGTTGCGACTCAGTTCTGAATCCAAACTGAAGTTGGACTCTGGCCTGCTCTCATTCTCAGGGTCCTCCTCCTCTTCCTCCTCTTCTTCTTCCTCCTCCTCATTGTCTGGACCCAGTCCCTCGCCCCGGAAGTCCTCCTCGCGGCCCTTGGCTCGCTCGCCTGTAGAGTCGCCGGCCCGGGGTTCTGGGGAGCTTGTAGAGGACAGGCCATCCTCTGAGCGGCCGGTGGTGGACCCAGCCTTGTGCATGTGTGTTTTCATGTGCCTCTTCAGCTTGCTGGCCTGGGAGCAGGCATGGTCACACAGCTGGCACTTGTAGGGCTTCTCGCCCGTGTGGCTCCGCCGGTGTACCACTAGGTTGCTCTGGAACTTGAACGTCTTGCCACAGAACTCGCAGGACTTGCTCTTCACCTGGGGCTGAGGAGGGGTGGTGCTGCCAGGGGGCATAGGTGGCAGCGGTGGCGTGCTGAGGAATGGAGGCTTGGGGCCAGGGGGGAAGAGACCCGGGTTAAGCAGACGGTGCATAGGGTTGAGGCGGCTGGGCGAGAGTGGCGGAGTGGGCCCGCTGTTGCCCGCTAGCTCCCGAAGCCTCCGGGAGAAATCCATGGACTGGGACTCGACGGCCATGGGCGTCAGGCGCATCACCCTTTCGAAGGCACTGGGGTGCTGGGAGATCAGGCCCATTTCCTCGGTGCTAAGGCGGTCCAGGTGGTGGCGTGGTGGAGGGCTGATGAAGGGGGGCGTGCCAGGTAGCCGGTTCTCCAGGAAGGGTGGTGGCTCACGAAGGATTGGGGCTGCCATGCGCAACAGGTGGAAGGGATTGGTGTCACCGATGAAGCTGTTGAGAGGCGACGGTGGAACAGACTCAGCTCCTAGAGGAGGGGGGATGTTGATCCGGGGGGTCAGGGCGCAGCTGGAGGGCCCAGTTTCCAGGTAGATGCGGATCCCGTGGGTGTTCTGAGCATGCTGGAGGAGGAACCAGGCGCTGGGAAACGGCTGCTTGCACGTCGTGCAAATGTAGCTTGAAGGCTCATCTCTTCCTGTGAGGAAGTGAAAGGAGAGAGGAGTAAACACCTGGCACTTCGACTGTCTGTTCCTAATCAGCCAAAAGCTGAAATAATGGACTATATTTGACAAGTATGATTTGTGGGAAATCAACACAACTTGTGTTCACTGTAACAATGTGTTTGGATGCAAAAAATAAAAATGTACAGTCACAAAAGAAACCCGTTCTAAAAATAGTAATTAAATGAAATGATAGTCATACTAATAGGTGGTTCTTTGCATTAACTGTTACAACATCTCACTGGCCTCCATCTCCCACACACCACTACCACTGCAAAGCCTGCCTCACTGTCTTGTCAGGTTTCCGATATGCTGAAATGGGCCAGAATGACCACATCACTTGAGCCATGCTAAAGATGGCGGTACTTCATTTTTAAGGTGAAGTGTGCAGCTAGACGTCCATTTGCTGTCCATGAGTGCATGATGCTCATAGAGGAGAAGCGTCTCCAAAAAGCTTCTTTGTTCACATGGTACACGCTCCTCGAGAGATTCATGGGGGTGTGCGGAGAGCGTGCAAGCGTCGTGCAGCATTGCCGGGGGGAGATTTGAACAAATAACGGAAAACACGCGTTGAGATTGGTAAGCCTGCACAAGCTGCATTTATTTATCAAATGGAAGCTTGCTGTTTCTGACCCGATGCGGCAATTCAGAGATGAAGGTAAACATCTGGCGTGGTAATTGCCTGGTTGTTTGGCTGGGCTGCGCGTTTGCACGCTGTCAGATCTACGTGACCGTGGGCGGCTGTGGAGATAAGAAGAGCTGGCGTGGGGATGTACCTGCCTTAATTGCTTTTGCCAGAGAGTATTAGCGCATACGCAAGGATGGATCAGTTTCAGTCAATCGTATACATATCCCCTTTAAAATGGCCTCCTTTGTAGAGCGGTTTGAGTACTATAACATATATAATCATACTGTCACATATTGGAAGAATATGATTACAACAATGATATTTCAGTCTTGACACAAATACAGATAGTTCTGGGTGTCTATATAAATTTAATATGGTTTAAATGAACATAAACATGGATCTGGCTTAGCTTAAAGTCATAATAGATTCTTCTCAGTTGTTTTTTTTTTTTTTAATTCTCATCCGTAATGCAGAATTACAGAGAAAGGCTCAAACACAGAGACTAGCTGATAGGTTCTGTGTTTGGCTTGTCGGTTTGTCAGCCATACAGAATACATACTTTACAGCCTCAGCACCCTCTTGTTAGACATAGAGAAATGCTCTCTTCAAACCATTTCTCATTTTAAAGGAAGAAAGCAGGGCACACGCCGACAAGAAGAATCTTGGACAACAGGTGAATTGTTAAATTCAGATTTGTTGTATAACAAGAGTGGAGGGTGAAGACACAGGAAGTGGTAGCACTTCTGGTTGTAGGTACAGCCTTGTCTGCTGACTCTTTAGATCTAATCCGGGATGCATGGATGAGATTTTCTGTTCTCATGGCACATTGTCAATCAGGTCCTCAATTTCAATGGTGACTTTCGAGGAAGTAGCCAAGCACTAATCTGAAAGATAGTTCCATACTATTGCATTATTTATATTAGTAGGTGCCATCTACTTGATGTTAACTCATAAAAATGGGCTTCCTCCAGAATGTTCTGTTTTCTGTCGTGGTCTTCAGACTTCCCAATGGTACACTCATGGTCATGATGTCCATTTTGTTGTTGACCATCCTCCTTCTCTTATACCATCAAGCTCTCTGGGTGATGCATTCCATTGCAGAAAGAATGCAATACAGTGGCTCCCAGGACAGCACCACCACGCACCTCACAGTTCCAGGGCTATGGGTGAATCTCACTCGATGGAGTGTTTACATCTCCCCTCTGCCTGTGTTGCTTTCCTCCCACACTTCAAAATCATATACTTATGTGAACTGGGATAGAGGCCATTAATGTGCGAGTGTATGCCCAGTGCCCATGGTGTCTTATGGCTTTTGCTTGCCAATGAACAGGCACGGGCTCCAGACTCACTAAGTGGCTCACTAATCAAAAATGGATTATATAGAATGGACTAGACCAGCGTTACATCTGGATCAGTGAGCAAGCAACTCTGTTTCCATGCTCCAGGTGGAAAACAGGGGATTTTCAGCTGAGGACAAGTGCTGCCCTGAGTCTTATTTTGTTTATGGCTGATGAGAACCCCCAGGAATGATGAAGTGATGGCGTGTCGCCAAACATAAGGCACCAGTATACTGAAAGTCAAGCCCCAACCAGTGATTTACATCACTCCCTCTTTCTGATTTGTTGGTGAGGATTTTTGTGGGTAAAACAGCAGTTTCTCTGACCTGGTTTACAGCACTTTCCGGCCATTGAGTTGAAAAGAAGCCAACGTTCTTGTTCACTTGAGAGGACCAAGCTGGACACCCGTGTGATCCCAGGGGATGGGACGGCTGCAGACAGGTAGAGCTTACAATGAGCGCACTAATTAATTCAAATATTCCCCCAACAGACTGTGAGTCTCAACAAACAGGGGCCTAACAGGGTCATTGCGTATGCATCGGTCGTTAATGGGATTATAGGAATGGGAAATAAAACAGTAATTGGCTTGGAAGCCTGAGAATAATTCACGGACCGTATAAACACGTATCATTACACAATTCTACACATTTGTCGTTAAACCATTCCTTGGCTTATCGTTATGTCCTCTGGTCACCTCTCACGATACATTTTCCCATTCATTAGTTGTGATGTGGACGATACGCATCTTCTTTTTTCCTTTTGTAAATTGTTACAAAAGCAGGTATTTGGAGTGTGAAGCTATCGTATGTGTAAATGCCACGTTATCGTTAATTAAATAATGATTATCAGATTAACATTAAAAGGGAGCTAAACTAAACATCCTGGGAATACTTTGCAAGATAGGAGAATATCTACATTTAATGTACTGAAAGAACCATGTGATTCTGCAGTATGCATAATGGAATTTGCGGGGAAACCGGGGTCTGTGGGACGTCCCGCTCAGTCATAATGCCCCCTGAAATGCTTATAACTGCCTGCCATGCAACGTTTGCACAGTATAGCCCTCTACTTGCAAAACCACTTGCATAATTGCACTCTTACTTTTGCTGTTTCAAGTACCCTCAAGGTATTTTTGCTGACTGAGTTTTAGAATATATTACCCTAATTCGCCTAAAAAAAAAAGATATTTGCTCAAGCAGAGAAAATGCTTTAATGACAAATTTGTTTAGATAATTAAAATGTAAAAGCTCATTTAAATTGGCCTGAAACAATTCATATGAAATCTTTGCAAATGAACGCACTCCAAGAACAGAACATTGCTGTCTTTGTTGTAGCTGGTTACCTGTGGGCTGCTTGCAGGAAGCTCATCAGTTTCTGGTTACCTGTAGGGTCTGAGT
>JAODUD010000039.1:13509915-13522164 GCA_026784285.1 Stomatorhinus walkeri | reverse complement strand
TAGATAGATGGATGGATGGATGGATGGATGGATGGATGGATGGATGGATGGATGGATGGATGGATGGATGGATGGATCAGGGTTAGAGGGACAAGAAAAAACATATAATTGCAGAGGATATTTAAATTTTATTCATGTTCCTTCAGTGCCTCAATATATAACATATTAGACGCTATTATAATGACACAAGTAAATGTGTGTGTGTGTGTGTGTGTGCGTGTGCGTGATGTGTGTGCGTGCGTGTGTGTGTGCTCTTTTGAGCATGAGCATTGATGTACGTGAGAGGTGAGGTGTCTGGTCCCCGTTTAGCGCCCCTGGAAACGCTGCAGGATATTTTCTCACAGCTTTGCTCTGGTCAGGATCCATCACACTTCTGAAATACTGTAAAAGAAAATAGAGAGGCCAAGCCATATCGGTCAATCCTCGTCTCTAGGGGCCATCTACCGCCGTAGAAGCGATTTTTAATAAGCATTACTTGCCGTATGGCTCCCTCTAGCGGACAACAACATATAAGGCACAGTCATGCTTTCAGATAAGTATTACATCAGTGAAATTCAGTTCGGAGGAGCGTCACTGACTCTCTCCAACCTTCCGTAAATGTGATGTTATAAAGTGAGGCCGCAGAGACCTTCCAAAAAGCAGTTCCTGCCCCACTGTGTGCTTCAAGGGAATGGAGCTTTTATGTAAGCAATGCGACTGAAATGAGATAAATAAATTATTTGTAATGCTGTTAAAAGATAAAAGAATCTAAATAAATCATTGAACACATACTCTTAAGTATGGAAATTAAATAATTAAACAAAATAAAATTATGAACTAGATTTTTTTTTTCTGCATCGCCCTGGGTGTCAGGTCTTTATTGCACTGTACGTAGTCATATGCGTATGATGCACTAACATCCTGAAGCACTGTTTTTTTCCCGCTACACACTGCACTTGCATAGGCATGGGATGAAAGGTTCTGTTTACTTCACATAGTTAGACTGTATGCACAAAAGAACAAGAGCGCGGACAACAACCAGTGCCAAACACCTGTCTGCTGTGGTTTCCTTTGCATTCCTTTCATTCCCGCTCATGCTACTGTGCTTGTCAGAGCTAGGAGGCCCGTGCGCATGAAGGAAACTACCTGCTACAATGCCTGCCGGTTTCACCTCTTATCAGGGTCAACCTTGGAAAATAGGTCTTAGCAGAGGTGCCAGAGAGACCTGATCACCGACATCGGGCAGCAATGACTCAGGACCGTGCCAGCGGACAATGATCACAGGGGTGACAACCGCAGTGACACTATTTCAGAAGAAGGGAAATAAAGGAGAAAACCCTCACGGATAGACGCACGAGAGGGAACAGCAGCTCCGTGCTGGAAGATGGCCCCAGGGGGGAAGGTACTCAATATGGCTGTCTGAAGACAGGGATCCTTTAGAGCACCACTCTTTAAGACACACTTGGATAAAAGCCTTTTGGACATCGAGATGGTGATGTAGCCATAGCAGGGATGAAAATCAGAAGCTGCAAAGAAAGGATAAGCTCAGGAATACAAAACGTATGAAGTATGAAACAAGGAATGACGGATGTGATGAAGATGGGAATGAATGACTTACAAGTTGAAATCTTGGGCACTAGCAAACTTAAATGGTCTGGACTAGGACACTTTTAGATGAATATATCGTTTACTGTTCAGGAATTAGACAATCAAAAGAAGTAGTTTGACTTATGGTCAGGAGGAATATTAGAAAGATTGTGACTGGATGCAGTGCTGTGAATGTTGGTCTTCAGTTCTGTTTGGTGGACATATGCTCAATGTGACAGTTAGACAGGATGATGACCCAGCAAGATGCAAACACAGAAGAAATTGAAAAGTCGTATGACCAAATTCAGGAAACGGCCAAGGTACACAAATGGGAATACAGGTGATGGGAGAACAGAATGCTGAAACTGGAAATGAGAAGAAGGGAAGCACAGTTGGCCAGTGTGGACTTGGAAGTAAAAACGAGACTGGAGAGCAACTAATCAGTTTCTGAAAATCTAACAACCTCATCTTTGCCAATACATTCTTCAAGCAACCAACGCATCGTCTTTACACCTGGACATCACCATATGGAGTTCTCAGAAAGTGAGCAGACTACATTCTCAGCGCCAAACTATGGAGGGTTTCAGTCCATATAGCAAGATGTGGCCTGGAACAGACTGTAGAGCATGTCATGAACTCTAAGCTCTAAGAGAAGCTGAAAAGGACACCAATTCCACATGACTCCTAAGAAAGTATCTGGAGAATATACCCATTGCCTTCAAGGGAAATGTCAGGTACCAATCTGAGATGCTGGACCAATCTCACTGAGCAGTGGTTCTCAACCGGGAGGGTTGCTATTGATACATTTTCTAAAAGAGAAGTAGAATGACACAATACTGTTTATACCAACATATGTTTTGTGCACTAAAATTGGGTTTTAATAAAGATGTTTAGTAGAAACCAATAGTTTCCCTTCCTGTTTGTAAACAGTGAGAGAGCATCGGTCAGGATGTTACACACAATCCTAGAATTCACAGGTAAAATCAAACCAGTAAGCATCTCATGAGAAAGCTGATGGAGGGGAAAGGTGAGAAATCATAGTTATTTTAAAACCCTGTTAAAATTTGCAGTATTTGTTCTATTTTGTTGAACTCTAGTACCTTAAAATGAGGGCTTTTCAATTATTAAGTGCACTTTTAATGGCGGTCAGGCTTCTGATTTTAGAGCCATTTGCCAAACAAGTTTTAGATTTAGAGTTCTAGTTATCTTTGTGAGTTTTAGTTATCTTTGTTCATAAACATTAACATTTGGTTTTGAGAGCAATGTCATGAACTGAGAAGATAAGAATGTTAGACATCGTGAAGTGAAACTTTGAGTTATGTTTAAAATAAATTATGGTAGCACTTTAATTAAGGTAATGTTTTAGCAATTTATAAACACACATACATACTGCATTATAATGCATTCATAAAGCATTATAAACATGGATATATGTTTATAAAAATAGACACAACACATTATAGCCATGTATATTAAGCATTATAACTGCTTTATGAAGCTTTCATCTATTGTTGTGGTTTTTTCCTTCCCCACCAATCAGGAGTCAATAGCTTTTTGTGTAGATATTCAGATTCAGCCTTTATTGCAACAATGACATTACAACCAAGGCCGGACACTTACAAGTGTGTCCGGTACTGTTTTACACCATTTTTAAATACATTTTCTTATTGTGCAACAATATCTTGTCACTTAAGCATCATCATCATTCCCTCAACCATTCACCATCATTGTTTTCTCCCTTAATCCACACCCCTTTATGATAAATTTGTCAATCATCTCTTTTACTGTTTGGTGCCTCGGCTGAACATAAGGGTGACGTTACCATCTCTACTCAGTTTTTTTTAATACCCCACCATGAACTTTTGGTGAACTCAGGCACATCCCTTCCTTCAGTAGCAAACCTTGGCAGCTTCTTCTTGTTGCAGATTGTCTGGCTAGGGGATTAATAAGATATTTGTCCTTCAACATAGTGATAAGCTGCAGCAATAATAAAGTACATATTCATACATTAAAGGCTAACAAAAATAACAAACAGGTACAGAAAATTCTAAGCCAGCACAAGGTGCTCATTCTTGTTATTTGTCACATTGTGCACAGCTGTTATTGGTCTGCATTCTCTAAAGATTACAAGGTCAGTCTCTACAGTTTACATCAGCTTCTTGATAGATTCCTAATGATGACGTTCTCTATGCGTTATAGAGTGCTAAATAATATTCCATACTATAATGCAGTATAGATACCTTTATAATGCAGTACACATCATCCTATCTATCTGTCTGTCTGTCTGTCTGACTGTCTGTCTGTCTGTCTATCTATCTATCTATCTATCTATCGTAGGTATGCCACAACTATAATTTTGGGGGAAATTATTTAAAACGTAAAATTAATGAATGATTAGTAAGTGTTCGGAAATTAAAGAATACATAAAAGAAACTGCCCCACACAAATTGATTTCTGTAGAGTCGGGAAACCCAACTTCACATGCACTTGACATTACGTTGTAATTGGTCAAACAAGTAGTAGTGAAATCAACAGACAAGCTGACAAATGTAACGATTACAGTTTCTTTCCTTAAATCTGACTTGGATTCGTATTTCATTTTCCTACTTTTCACTTGTCCCATTATTCGGTTAAGGTTGAAACTGACAGTGAGTCAGTTATGAAGTCCTGTACTACTAGCGCCTTGTCAGGATGCTGATTGGTTGTTTCCTATGAGTGGGCGGGATTACAAAGCAGGCCTTCCATGATCCCGAATGATGATTTGTTATTCGAAAACTTCAATCAAGGACATCGCTCCCTGGGTAGGATGACGTAGAAAGCCAAAATGGCGGTGCCTACGGATCGATGAGGTGCATTGTTGTTTCACTAAACTCCGTCTAAGTGTTCATTTCCTCTCATTTTGAGTTCGAATCCTCCCGCGTAACTCTTTGTCGACTTTTACGCGAACCAGGTACGTATTTGTTTTGTCGATTCGAACGGTTAATAGCTTCTAAGGAGTTAATTGATATGCGACATCATGTTGGACGTCATGGTACTAATATTAGGCTAACTAGTACAGACTCGTGCTGGCTTATTTTTGGTGCCGAGTGAATTTTATACATCCTGACGTTATATTAGTGTGTCTGTAGAAGTCCTTCTGAAAATAGTTTTATTTCTATGTCTGCAAATTAGCCAGGTTATGGTAATGGTAGGTCGTTTTAAGTACAGAACCAAAAGTGTTGGGCAACTAGTACTTTGTTTTATCATTTTTTGTAATAAAGATGTACTGTTAACTACCTAACACGACGGTTTCATTGTTGGGGAGGTAACTTTGATGGTTGTGCAAGTAAATATCCACATCACGTAAAACAGTTACACGCCGTTGGTGAACATTTTATTCCCATGTGTGACGTCTCGACAGCCACCTGTGCTTTGTTGTTTGTGGCTGTTTTTGTGTTACTGACTTTTCGTGTCATTATGAGTCTGTATACGGCAATCGCGTACGTAATCAGTGCAACTAAGCAACTTATACGTGGGTTAATCTACATCAATGATTCATCTAAAAGTTGTCAGAAAAACGGGAAATGATGTTTGCTGGGATTTGCGTTTTACCAGATTAAACTATGTAACAGATTTGTGGTGCAAGCATCTCAAAGCTTGTTTAGTGTATACGCCTAGATTATTTAATGTATTCGTTGATTGAAAGAGTTCCTTCACTGGGTGCATGGGTAAGGAGAGAGGATGGGTGCACAGATGTAATGTTAACAGGATCTGCTGTTCAAGTGGTCCAGTTATATGTAAAGGTCAGGAGGTTCTGGGCCCAAATTGACTGGCCGTAAGATTTGCAGTGATTTTGGCCCTGTATCCACTCCAGGATTCACCTTTATTTGTGATTTTTGTCTTTGCCCCTGCTCTGCACTTGCTGGCGCATACGGATCTGTTACATTCCGTGCGTTTTGATGCCCCCGTCCCACTGTGTTTCACAGAGTAGATTTGACGGTCACGTCCAACCGGCCCTGGGAAGGTTCCCACTTTCCGCCAGATGAAGGAGAACAAGGAGAACTCCACTCCTGGTAATTCAGCCGCAAGTCTGGACCACATCAAGCCATGCTGGTACTGGGACAAGAAGGACCTGGCTCACACGCCGTCCCAGTCCGAGGGGCTGGACCCCGCCACTGAAGCTCGGTACCGGCGTGAGGGGGCCCGCTTCATATTTGACGTGGGCACCCGTCTTGGCCTGTATCCTTTACAGTGTCACTGCATTGTTCTGCTTCTTCCCTTCAGGTTCCTCTAGTCCTGGGAGCACTGCTAAACATTTTGGGTTATAATGAGCTACATGATACAGCCGCACTGTTTCTCAAATACCTGCTACTGTAATGTTAGTGATGATAGTGATGGGAATCTCACCAGGTGGCCTGATTACCGATTGGCCCTTTTTTATAAAACCTGTGACAAACAGTTTTAGCCGGGTTCATTTTGCAGCAGAGCGATGTTCCTTAACGTCCCTGGCAGACATTACGACACTTTGGCCACTGGCATCATCTACTTCCACCGCTTTTACATGTTCCATTCGTTCAAGCAGTTCCCCCGATATGTAAGTGTGCCATGTCTTCTGTCCACCTCGTCTCTCCTTCAGTCTCTCCGCATGTGGATGCCCGCAGCTGTTGCTGAGCCGGTGCCGTTTCTGTACAGGTGACCGGAGCCTGCTGCCTGTTCCTGGCGGGCAAAGTGGAGGAAACGCCGAAGAAATGCAAGGACATCATCAAGACGGCACGGAGTTTGCTGAACGACGTGCAGTTCGCCCAGTTTGGTGATGACCCCAAGGTCAGGTCACAGTCTACTCCATCCATTGTCATTACGGTGACAAACTGCGGAATTCAGGGCTTTGATATTGGGGAACCAGAAATTAAAACATGAGGGTCTAGGATTGTCCAACAGTCAGACATCAAGGCAGAAGCTAATCATGAATGAAAATAATGAATTAAGATTGCATTATCAAAAACCAGTGTCTAACACTAACATGACACCTGGGATACGCGAACATTCCTAAATGATAAATTGTTAGCTGGGAAAGAAACAGAATCCAACATAATTATATTACATTTCTGTAATCATTTCAACTGGAAATAGGCATTCTCTGGATTTACATTATATTTATCAAATACATTTAAAGCAGTGATTCCTGACCCAGTCCTCAGGAATCCCTAGATACTCCACCTTTTTGCTCCCTTGCTGCTCCCACCCAATCAGAATCACCGAATGCCTGGTACAGGTGTGTTGGGAGCTGGGAGCAAAAATGTGGGCTGACTGTGGGTCACTGAGGACTGGGATGGGAAACACTGATTTAAAGGAATCAGTTTCATGTTCAGTTCAATCTTAATCCAGTGTATAGGTGGATTGTGCTAGAGCAGTTGCAAAGATGTTTCATAAATTGGCAAAATGTTAGTATGAATAGCTTGTTTATGCATCAGAGAAAAAGAGTATTGTGTATGCATCAGTTGTTTAATTAGGCACAGTTCTGTGTCCTCTACATTTGTTAGCAATGCCCTGAACTGCAAATCAGAGCCATGCATATTCAGCACTGACTGAAGATGCCTGTCACGGTCACCAAGACCAGCTTTCATTGTAGCAGTGGCTAAGTTATTAACGGTTCACTGATTAAAGGTTGTACTGCACCTCGGGGGCAGTCTAGGCCAGTGGCTGACTTCAAGCCCTGGCAGGGTCAGTGTGGTGATCCAGTAAGCTGAGAAGGTGATTGATTTTGAGTATAAGTAGGAGTTAGTGCAGGGGTGTCAAACTCCAGTCCTGGAGGGCCGGAGCCCTACACATTTTTGGGTTTCCCCTCATTTAACACACCTGATTCAGCTACTTGCACTTCCTTTAGCTGAATCATTTGTGGTGGAAGAGGGAAAGAACTAAGCTACACAGGGCTCCAGCCCTCCAGGACTAGAGTTTGACAGCCCTGAGTTAGTGCCTTCACATCCCCCCAAGGGCAGATTCTCTGTAGCAGGGGATATCTGACCTCCTTCTCCTTTCTGGTTTCTGTGCTTGCCTGATCTCCAATAAACATCCTGTAGCTCTCCTCCTCTTTGAGGTGGGCCAGTCTCATGGTGTTTCATCTTATAGCTAATGCCCCGGTCCAGATCTGCCCTGCTACCTTGGATTCACCCTGGTCACTTGATTGGTGTGCACTCTGCAGCTCAGGCAGATTTCCAGTTGATCGCTAGCACTCCTACGCGGCGGCCCACAGTGCCTGGTTCAGGAGGTTCGGGAGATTAGCACGCTATGGGATCTGCAGCATTTCCCACTCTGCATTCGCTCGACAGGAGGAGGTGATGGTGCTGGAGCGGATACTTCTGCAGACTATAAAGTTTGACCTGCAAGTGGAACACCCCTACCAGTTTCTTCTGCGCTATGCTAAACAGCTCAAAGGTATTAAAATCCCAAGCTGCGTCCGCAGTATTACTTTTAGAAACAAGCAGCCGTTTAAGCCAGGCCGCCTGATCTTCTTTCTGTCTTTGTTTAGGTGACAAAAGTAAAGTGCAGAAGCTGGTGCAGATGGCCTGGACCTTCGTGAATGACAGGTTGGCAGCCATTTTACTAAAATCATCAGCGGAGCTGGACTGATGTGGACTAATACAGATCATTTTTGTCTAAAATGACCGATAACTGCAATCACTGGCATTATTTCAGTTATCTATTTAGTTCTGATGCTGCCAACTTTGTATATTAATTATTGGGGATATTGTCCAAGATTGGTCCGATGGGTCAATGTCTTGATTTTTAACGAATATCAACACTGATATGTTAACTGAAATCTCGTGCAAGGGCGCCACTAAAAGATTTTGGGCCCCATTAAATCATATTATATTGCACCCCAACCCAGACCAATCAGATTATATTTCCAATTTTTTACGGCTGCAGTCACTCAGGGCTCTTTGGATTTGTCTGTACTTTCCCCCACTATACGGTGCCTCTGATCTCATGCATTTCTAATCATGAGTTATTACTGTGCGATGGGTGCCGTGTCTGTCTGTCTGTCTGTGTGGCACCTCCACGTCTCCCTGCCCCTTTGTCCCTAACCCTCTCCTTCCCTGTCTCCTGCCCAGTCTCTGCACCATGCTGTCTCTCCAGTGGGAGCCAGAGATCATCGCTGTGGCAGTCATGTACCTGGCTGGCCGTCTCTGCAAGTTCGACATCCAGGAGTGGACCTCGAAGCAGTCGTCACGTCGCTGGTGGGAACAGTTTGTCCAGGACGTTCCCGTGGAGCTGCTCGAGGGTCAGTACTACACGATCCGGTCTTGAACCTTGGTGCGGTCTCTGTGCTTGGATGAAACTCCAGGTCTGTTTCACCAATACAACCCTGCTGCTGTAGTCATGTTAGCCATTTGATATCAAGGTCCAGTAAGTTCATATTCAAATTGCCTTTTTGTACCATGTTCAGTGGAATTTGTATCTTTATTAATGGCTGCGTCACTTGGTGGACTGTGTCTTGGTCAGTGTTGTGCAAGTTACTGAAAATTATTGATTAGTTACTAGGCACTTCATTCAAAAGTAATTTGGTTACTTTACCAATTACTGTATATAAAAGTAATTAGTTACTCAGTTCTCGTATTAAAACGTACACACCCAGACAGCACACGCACATCGCGGGGACATCGGGTTTAAGATGGGAACGTCGTTCAATGGTCACGATCCATTTAGTCCTGTTAAGGATATTTAAATTATTATACAAGTTAATGTGTGTTTCAGCAAGCACATTTTTTTCAGTAATTATGCTTTAATCAGTTCAGCAAAACTGTTACTCTTATTGTTACTGGTTCTGTCATTGTCAGTATTTAAAATTTAAATTCTTTTAATCAATTCAATTTTGAACTTGCATGGTATATGGTTTTAAACAAACAGAACCAATCTACCCTATAGTGTATACTATATACCAGGGGTGGCGAACCTGATCCATGGCGAGCCGCTGTGGGTGCGGGTCTTTGGGATGGCCTCTCAATCAGCCAATAGTAAAGCAGTCATTCTCAACTCCAGTCCTGGGGACCCACTCTTATTGGCTGATTGAGAGGCCATCCCAAAGACCCGCACTCACAGCGGCTCTCCATGGATCAGATTCGCCGCCCCTGCTGTATATTATAATCCTATTGTGGTTTCTATAGCACAGTCGTGAAAAATAATGCCAGGTTAAACATTGCATAGTATTCTCATTAACGTCGTGTTGCTGTTGAAATGTAATACGCAGACATCTGAGGAATGTCAGATCAATATTCAGCGGCGATGTCTGTAACGTGCAAGTGAGGAATGACCTCGCTGATGGATTTATAAAGCATCGCAGAGACATTGTGCTTATGCATGTGTGCTGTCTGGGTAGTTGTATTATTTTAGTGTTGCTAAATGTAGATCACATTTTTATCTATCATTGTACCTAAAATCACCCATTCATTGGGGCACCGTAAGGTTGGACAGCAATAGCTCATAAACAGGACATTAGGGAATCATGCATTTCTCCATTAATATGATCACTTAATCGTAACGAGTCAATTAAAATTGAATTGCATTATTTAATTTGAATAGGTAATTAGTTGCATTACTTGTTACTGCCAAAAGTCGTGAAATGATAGTAACATGTTACTTTGTAATGCATCACTACCAACACTGGTCTTGAACAGTAGGAGAACGTAGTAATTAAAGAGTGAATCAGGTTGTTTTTGAAATCGAGAATATGATGAGACAAACGGGGGAACTGTGTGTGCTGTGATATAGGAAATGTCATGGCATGTTTTGGACAGCACCAGTTATACCGTGTGAATAAAATCAGCAGGTCAATGAATCTGGCTCTGTGTGGGCCAGTCATGGTGGGCCTTATTGGCTCTGTGTGGGCCAGTCATGGTGGGCCTTATTGGCCTGGTGTGTCCTCCATCATATTACCCCCCCCCCCCATCCCAAATGTCCACATTAAATCAGCATTAATGACCGATTCTCCTGGATCCTGCAGACATCTGCCACCAGATTCTGGACCTGTACTCCCAAGGAAAGCAGCCCATCCCTCAGCAGCTGCAGGAGAAGGAGAAGGAGAAGCCCCCTCCAGCAGCTCAGCCTCCACCGCAGACTCAACCCCCCAACAGCCAGAGCCAGGCGGCACCCCCGCCCCCCAAGAAGGCCTCGCCGCAGACCAGCCCTCCACGGCAGACCAAGCGGCCCCATGTGAGTCAGGCCCGGCCGCGGTGCAGTGGGGACTTTGTTCATTGGCTGCCGTGTGGAGATGGGCGGGCCATTGCTTCCTTATAGGGCCTAACTGGTCATGTGACATCGCTGTTTTTTCCCTGATGGTGGTTGTTATTGATGTCGGTTTGTTTTGTGGTTTTTCTCTTTGTCTTCAGGCTGCTTCTCCAAAGGAGGATCCCAAAGCCCCAGGTAAAGTTAGGACACAAGTTGAAACCGCGTAACAGTTTGTAAAAGGCAGTTTAGACAGGTGTCCATCGTTGCTTCTTGTACCTTTTCTTTCAGCTCCGGAGCAAATAGGTGCAAAAATCCCTCGCTTGGAGACCCCCATGCCCCCCCTGCCCACGTCGCAGCCCCCGCCAGGTGAGTGTGCCCTAGCAAGTGTGTACCCTTTGTGGCTATAATAATTGTTGATTTTCCTGAAGATTCAGCTTTTGCAGAATCCCTGTACAGTGGTACCTCAGTTCTCAAACTCATTAGAACTCGAATTGTTTGAGTTCTGAGGTACCACTGTATTTAATTTCAGTACAGGTGTACTCCCAGAACAATTTTATTTTGTCAAGAAATACCAGTCAGTGTATGCTTCTTCCCGTAACCCATACAGGTTATTTTTTTCCTACCTTAACAGTATCTGTAAATCCACAAGATGGCAGTGTTCTGTCAAGAAACATTAAATGTTTTCTTAAAATGGGAGCACAGCAAGACAGAGCCGCATGGCAGTGTCTGGCGGTGTCTAAGAATGGTGGCAGGATTGCCACTTTCCCAATGGGAAGCTTTTTAAAAGAAGCTGTCGGCTCACTGTTTTGGGAAAACCTGGGAATAAGAGACCAAGCAATTACCGAACCACTGTCTGTTTATAATCATGTGTAATTTTCCTACAAAGGCCTGACTTATGATCATATTAAATTAGAAAAATAATCATTCAGGTTTATAATAGAAGATACAGAGCAGAATATTGTAAAGGTGAGAACGGACCAGTCAAAGCAGGCAGGTTCAGCCCTACCTGTGTGTTCACTGTGTGTGCGTGTGCGCGCGCTGGAAATCAGAAGGCTGACCATCTCCCTCCCCACCTCCAGAGCGCAAGCCGCCCACTGCCCCCGCTCCGCCCGCCGAGCCAGAGCCGGCCCCGGCCCCGGCCCCGGCCAGCGAGCCCCCAGAGACTCCCAAGGCGCCAGCCCCTCCCCCTCCGCACACGGCTCCCGTCCACCAGCCGCCACCGCTGCCTCAGCCACACCGGCCGCCGCCGCCCCCGCCCTCCAGCTACATCATGGGCATGTCCACCTCCAGCTCCTACATGTCGGGCGAAGGCTACCAGAGCCTGCAGTCTATGATGAAGACGGAGGGCCCCACGTACAGCGCCATGCCGCCCGCATATGGACCCCCGCTGCACGTGTACCCGCCCAACCCGCACGTGTACCCGCCCAACCCACCCCCTCCTGGGCCTCCACCACCCCCTTCACCGGCCTACCCCCCACCGCC
>JAODUD010000039.1:13465704-13486913 GCA_026784285.1 Stomatorhinus walkeri | reverse complement strand
GGCAGCGGCCAATAATCAGTTGCTGCTTAATCTCAGAGATGCCCCCATCTCCGGAAAGTGGAAGCAGGCGACTCCAGCTTGGTGCTGGTGAGCTGAACCTCTGGACTTTGCCGATGTGTGTGAGAAACCCCTTTGTTTCCTGAAGCGCCAGTTCCCCACTTCGTAGGCTCGAGTGTGGGAACATGCTCAGCAGCGTCTGCTCCCCGCCGGTGTCTCTCCCGCGGGGCCGTCAGCGTGACACTCGACTCCGTCGTCCCGCAGTGGTGGGTCGTCTCCCTCACGCTCGCTTCTCCTCGCCGTGATAAAGCGGGCTTCTTACAACAGTATTCCTTCTACTGTCTGCCGGGAATGTCCTGACAGCGCTCACGGCTGACGCCAACCTCGTGCCTAAATAAAGCACGGTCTACCCCGATCAGACAACAAGCCGCCTGAAGTTCGCCTCGCTAATGCCTGACAGGAGGGCAGCCTCTGTCCTGAACTCACAGCGCTTAAAGAGTCCATCCCATTTAAACACAAAACGTGGGTCAGCAGGAGGTTGACAAAAGGGGCACGTAGCCCCTCACTAAATGGGTTTCAGCATCTAATTGCTACTCCACCTCTGAGAAATCCATCTAACCTCAATTTCTTTGGTAAACGTTAATTTGAATAAGCAGGCATTGCGCTACATTCTTATAAACAGCATTCATTTCATTTCATTCCAGCATAAAATAAAGGTTGGAAAGAATTCTAATTTGAATTTATTCTTCTGGAGTGGAACCACAAATAAGTTCATTCAGTTCTTTTATTTATAGCTGTCTATTTATATGCACAAGATTCTCAGTTGTGGAGACATCCGTTCCACCTCTCAACTCCACTAGAGCGAGACAAACATTTGTAAGATTCCTTGGCCTCCTCTCCCAGGTCTGAGCCCAAACGTGGGGCAGGGACATGTGACATGCATGTTTCCATGGCAATGAGACCTCAGCATCATTCAAAGTCTCGCTCCCATAACATCTGGAATATGAGCCCATGGGGACCTGTGTGGGCCCGTAACCTGGAGAAGGTTTGTTTCCTCTGGGAAAAGCTTCTCCATTCATAACCGCAAAGACCACTCTACACCACTATATTAGCACAACAATGACCCTCCCCCTTTGACAGCGGGACACACAAAGTGCAGGTAGAGCTACAATTACACCACAACTTCCATGATGCGACTTTAAACTTTCAAGTGACAGGAAAGTAAGATATCAGTCCGATAACCAACAACTACTCACTGTTGGACAGCTTCCTTTCCATAAGAGTAAATGACATCTTTCAGCAGCAATGGCATAGGATAATGTCAAAATAATTCTGAGAAACATTTTATATTATGGGATGTTTGTGTTCTAAGCGAACAGAGCTCCTCCTGGCGTCCCACCACTTAATAAAATAAATAAAACAAACATAAATTCTTGATGAGCAAATCTCTCTGGAACGCAGATAAACCACATTTGTCTGAATGCTGTTTTTCTGCATGTCCTTGATGCCCTGCAGTGTGTCCCAGCGGGAGTCAGACTGGTTTAATATAGCAGGAATTGAACTGAGACTGTCCTATGTTTGTTTTTTTTTTTACCTCTCTGTCCTTATAAAAGTCAAATCAAGAACCATTTGGAACAGTTCTGAATATTTGTAATTGTTTGGTAGAGCCTACAGATTTACAGGGGTGGGCGGTCAAACTGAGGGGGGGGGGGGGGTCCGTGGCTTAGGGTAAATTATATAGCTTATATAGAGCATGACTGTATGGCGGACCACGGCCGGGGGTGACCTGCTGTCACACGGCAGCGTGACGCCGGTGCTGTCATAGGGACGCGCCGGTGGAAGCTGGTGGAGACAAGTGGGTATGTGCTGCTCAATCAAAGGCACGATGGGAAGAGGCAGGAAAGGCATTGAGCAGCGCACCCGCATCACCCTCCGCACGGCACGACCAGGCGAGCCGGTTCTGCCTTGTCTCATGGAAATTACATCATAGGCGATGCCCTTGCTTCGATACTCAATAGAACAAAACAAAATACTTTCACCGAGAAATGTGACCTGGATATCGCTAAACTGCAGGCAAAAAAAAACATCTCCCGCCTTTCCCTCTCTGGCTCAGTCAAACTATGGACCAAGGAAGGAACTCCCTGTCTACGATATGCCTGACCCCAGATGTTTCTCCAAAAACTGATGCTATCCGAGTGTTCTGACAGGAACCCTTCACAAAAACCCGAGGAACCCAAGGGAACAATCACCTTCTGAATTTGACTGACAGGCAATCCCTGCAATACCTCCAGCCCCGTGGTGTCAGTGAGTGGTACCAGTAACTTGATTCTAACAGCAGTGTCAAGCAGAGAGCGCTGATTTGTGACTCCGTTACAGAGAAGCTGGTGAGAAGCTTAAAACCAAACAGCTTTTTGACCTGGAGTCAATGAAGGACGAATACCCTGACCACCCCTCCCCCACAGCCTTAAACCACCCCTCCCCCGCCGCTGCCATGTCTGTGGGACAGTTTAAGGTGTGATATGCAAGGTGCGCTTGGTTACATTACTTGCCTCAGCCAGCAGTACCTGCAGACTCATTCTAAGAAAGAGGGAGAGACATTTGTACCATCAATGAACCAGGTATTTCGAAACCTCACGTCATGTATTCTGCGGAGGCAATTAAAGTGATTAAAACTTCCCAGCCCAACTTGTAATTATGGATTTAAGCAGGTGTTGCCTCCATTTTACTTCCAAGTTGGCTCCATGGCACCTCAGCGTGCTTTAAATTTTTTTGCACTTTGGCTTATGTTCATGAAACCACTGGCGGAGACGTCAGGGGGGAGGGGGACCACGCCGCGTGAGGCAACTGGAATTTTCTGCTGAGATTTATCACTGACAGGTTGAATGGAGCCGCCCCCCTGTAGTAATGGCATCATTTAGCAGGCGCCTGTTTTTTCTCAGGCCTGTATTCCCTTCATCTGACCTTATCTCTGCAGCGTAGGTGCACTGGTAAAGATCAGGGATGCATCTGCATGGAAAACCCCTGACCCCAGCACCCTGTTTGATAGTCCCCACTTCAGCAGTGACTGAGGACTCAGCCAAAGCCTGCCTGACCCTCAGTGCTGCTCATTAATGTCCCAGCGTGTCCTGCTGCTGTAGCTTCCAGCAACTGACTTAACCACATATTCAGCTTCACATATATTGGCTGTGATGGAGCGCCTTTCCGTTTGGGAGCCCCCCCGCATGCCCTCTGCCCCCCGGGGTCAGCCCAGGGCTCACCATGTACTTTATAGGCAGTTATAGAAGACGCGTGGATGGATAAATTGGGTAAAAATATAATATGCTTTAAGTTGGTCTGAATTAAAGTGTTTGCCAACCACTTATAATAATCATCTTGCATATTTAATATAAAAGCCTGCAGTGTTACACTTAAGTGTAAGTTTGTTTTGAACCAGAGCAGATTAATTAATCTCAAATTTATATTCCGCTGTGCAAGTTAAAAGCGCGTTTGTAAGGGCAGGTGTGCAGCCCCATGGGTTAGGACTCGTGATTGGAAGGTCACCAGTTCAAACGCTATGGCTGCCAGTGTGATTTCACTGCTGGGTCCTGGAGGAAAGTGCACAACCCCAACTGATCCAGGGAATGGCCTGCCCGGCGTTTTCAGATGTATGTTGCTGTGATAAACAAATATTTGCCTGTAACCAGTGGTGCAATGCACAGCGTGTGCTGTATGTAAGCTCTGGCATAGTGAAAAGCTTGTGCTTTTTCCAAAATGCTACCACAACATGCATCTGAAGTTTATTTGAATTATTGTCACTGCTGCAGCGTGTTTTATAAGTAACTGAAATCACTGATCCAATGTGTATTAAAAGTTTCTTTTGGATTCAAATCACTGCCACTGTATGTTTTATAACTTTGGATTCTAGGCAATGCTATGATGAATTACATAAGTTTAGATTCTAAGCACTGTAGCAGTGTGTATTATAGGTTTATTTGGATTCTATGCACTGTTGCAGTGTGTATTATAAGTTTGTTTGGATTCTACACCCAGTAGCAATGTGTATTATAAGTCTGACTGGATTCCTACCACTGGAACAGTGTGTATTAGTAGTTAGCATGGATTCTAAGCACTGTTGCAGTTTGTATTACAAGGTTGTTTGGATTCTAAACGTCATAGCAATTTGTATTACTATTGCTGCAATAAATATGAGAAGTTTCCTTGGATTTCTACCACTGCTGCAGCAAATATGTTTGTTTAGATTCTAAGTACTGCTGCAGTAAATTCAAGAAGTCTAGTTTGACTATAACCAGTGCAGTATTTTTTTAAAGCTTCTCTTGACTTGAGGCAGCGTCATGTTATGTATCATAAACGTTGCCTGAAGACTTGCAGTGTATGAGAATGTTTTTTTTTCCCGTCCCAATGCAGTGGTGCAGTGGTGCAGTGCAGGAGGTAGCGGTGAGGGCTTTAAAGCCTATTACGTCTCACGGCAGCCGTTCTGTGGCGGCAGATGAAAGCCCGTTCAGTCTCAAAGCGGCAGCTACAGCGTTCCAAGGTTAAGCTAGGCCTCGCTCGAGACACCAGCGGCGCAGTTGTGGGGCTAAAGCCTGCCATGTCTTTCTCTGGTACTTATTTAGCTGGTGATCAGAGGGCCAGCTGACACAGTTAAGCTCCAAACAGCCTGTAACCAGGATTAATCCTTTGGTCGGCAGAAGCTTCAGGTCTGTTCGATGGGAGGGATACGGCTAATTAGCACACACGTGATGCAGCTAACAGTGCAGATCGTTGGGAAGAGGAATAAAAACAGAGACACACCCAGACATACATGCAAATAAACATCATTCTGAACAAAGCTTGAACTCATTCACATCATATTTACAGGATTCCTTCAACATTTTTCATGGAACTGCTGAATTAAATAGATTGCGCAATCTCATCACTCACTGTCGCATCGAAGGCTGAAACCTGTGCGTGTATTATGCCTGAACAATGAGCAAATCTATAGCTGTTCCACAGTCTTGTTTAAATGAAATAATAACAAAGCAAAGGGCGGTTTAAGTGAGAGGAAAAAAAGACATAACAAACAGACACGCATAGTTGACCACCACCCCCCCACACACACACAGCCAAACCGACAGCGGTGTTATGATGCACTGCATTTTTGATGTCCCTTTGTTTCACTTATGCCGCTTTATGCTGGGAAAGAAACATGAGTTTCTGCTTTTGTCTGCACACAGGAAGCGATGGGAGTCACGTGAGGCCTCATTCAGCTGCAGAGCGTGAAACGGGAATCCCATTCCTGCAGGGCCACCATCTTTAAACAGCCAAAAATAGAGCCTTAGAAATATACACATTATCCAGAAAAAAAACAGATCTTAATACACATTCCTGTGGCACTACGCAATGCTATTTTAATTCCACAGCCTGGATCGATGTGTGAAATCGGCCAACCGTCCAGCCCCCTCCCTTTCCCTCCCCGCCCCTCCCCCGCTGCCACCCTCCCATCCAGGCCTGCTTCCCCCCAAAGTTTGTGGTACCAGCATCACTGCTTCTTCTGATTGGCTATCGGGTGGGAGCAGTCAGCTAAAAAAAAAACTAATTACCAAGCCGGCAGGATCCACCAGCTCTAGCCCACCCCCTCCCCCAGGCCCTCCCCGCTAGCCCAAACTGACCCCCACAGCCCCTGATAGTTCCCACCATGCCACTTTAATAGCTTTTGTTGCTGTCTCTTTTCTGTTGTTGTTTTTTTAAGGGAGACACAAAAAGCACAGGGGGAGGGGGGGACGTGGGGAAGAAGATATGGTGTCCATGAATGATGGGACAGTTTGGGGGAGGGTGAGGACGGGCTTTGATAAAAGACAATAGCGGGGGCACCACACAAAGGAGATGGGGAGACATACAAAGCGCTAGGGGACCTATCAGAGATAAAGCCCTGAACCAGAATTAGAGCTGGGCTTTAATAGCTTCACCTCCGCCAGCTCAGCGATAGCGCCTATCTTGGCCGGCCCACAATGCCTAGCTGCAGGGGAGTGGCCTCGGTATCGATAATATGCCCATTACACAATCCACGAACAGGCAGCCAAGTTTCACTCTAAAGCTAGCCACTGGGCAGGGCGCTCAGTGTTTATTTTGTCCATTTCCGCACCGACTTATACTACCGGTGCCCGTTTCACCCACGGCGACTTTACTAGGCTTAACGTCGGTGGTCGTACTGCGTGGCACCGTGTCAGCACTACGCACGTCATGAATGAGCACACAGTATCAACCTTATCAGATGGGACTTGGCCTTTATGTACATAAATGCAAAAGCACAAAAGAGTATTCAGACAAAGAATGGAAACAAACATAGCCAGAGAAATAGAGACAGTCTGAGTTATACACTTCACTGGAATGCATCACTCGGAATGGAGACTGGCAGAGCCTGCTGAGAGTTTGGAAAGGCGGAATCCACCGGCGTTTGAAAGGGCTTCAAGGAAGTGAGGTACTTTTAAGAATTGGATGACCACACCAAGAGTGTTCAGTTAGTCTTGGCTTGTTTATTGACGCAATCGTTCCTAAGGAATCCACCTGTCCAGGGGGGGGGGGGGGACTCAGCTGGCTGGCTTCCACTCAAGGAGCTGTGCACGGCTTTGTAGCGTCCCCACAGTCTCAGCTTCAAGGCGTCCATTATCTGCTTCCTGAAGGCCACTACTCCCACAGATGGACACAGAAAGGCCAGATGCACACAGGGCTTGATAAATGTTTGACTTTCTCTCTGTGGGGGAACTCCGGAAGGTTCATGGGGGTGAAACACAGGTTGGGGCACCAGGGCTGATCTGGGCTTGTCGGCAAGGCCTGACATTTCTAGGGAGCAAAGTTCAGCAGATGAATTAAGTCCAGTATGACTACACAAGGTTTGTTTTCATACCTACCATAAACTAAGAGCGTGAATTAATGAGCATTTAGCTGAGACACGAGGATTCCCTTCCACACGCTGACCTGCAGCTCCGTGGGTGCAGATCTCGCATGGGGCTGGCCACATGGCAAGTCCTGCCATAATTATGCTGCCATCTGTGCCACAGGGCTGCTAAAGTGCGGACGGACCGGGCACCGCGGCACCCCTCCTGAGGTATTTCACACCCTGTGCCCAAAAGCCCAGTCTCTCGGGATTGGGTAAGCTCCTGACTTCAGAAGGCAGTACTCCATCCGAGTCGCCCACATGCCAGTTTGTGCCTCCAGGTTTTCCACATCCCAGCACGTGTGCAAAGTCCCGAAGGCGTGGCAAGACTCATGCGGCAGGGATGGCGGAGTTTCCACGGAAACATGCTCAGCGATTCACCAAGCCGGGGGGGGTTCATCCCCAGCTGAAGGGGGTTTTCATGCTGCAAAACTTTTCTACTACCTTTTTGGTTCTGTTTTTAAAATGGAATCGAAGCACATTCTGCATGAGAGCATCACCTGGAGAGAAAGGGGTGGTTTCTCAATCCATACAGGTTAAACAGCAAGCTGATCGCACATTCTGTTACATCAAGCCCTTAACACAAATAGTCTGAATGATAACAGTGTTAAGTCAGGCTTGAACTCGCCTCTTTGGTGAAGGACAGCCTTTAAGAGGTTAGGCTACAATCCCTCTCTTTCCATTAACCAGCAGAGAAGCAGAGATTAAAGACTCCTACTCTTCTTTTGAGTACCATCTGTGATAGCCATCAAAAATAAATTATATAAACACAATACTATTGCCAAATATTTAGATAAAAGTATTAGAGTATTTAAATTATTTAATCTCAGTCTTGTAATTCCTTAGCGATGTTTTTAATGAAAAACATTGTCTAATTTTCTCCATTCAGCTTAAAAAAAAAAAAAAAACAATTTGTCAATGTGTCAAACAAGAATTTGAATTTCCAATGGAAATGTTATTCCTGCATCTGCAAGTTCTCTGCTCAAGGTAGATTGTACCACGATGACAAGTAAACCACCGGAAAGAGAAGCATTCAAAATCAATTTGTGATTTCTCTACTAAAAGCAATTAAGATAAGCCCTTCCTTAGCGCACGTGAAACCAAGGGACAGAGCTTCACACAATCTGATTGCAGCTTAAAAGATTCTTTAAAATGCTTCTATCTGGCCAGTCAACGTACAGGCTGTACAGTCACTTCACAGAAAGTGGCAGTGACTTTTTGATACCAGGTCAAAATCCAAAGCAAAACCAGAGTGTGGTTACTTTTTAACCAGTTTATGTATCAATTTATATCACCCAATACTTTATTTAAGCAATGACATATTCATCAAGGAATAAATATTCCACGAATTAAATGGAAAATTCATTGCAACAGAATTGTTCCTACAGCTTGGCGCTTTGAAAGTACAGGTTTTGGCTATTGGGTCATTCTAAATCCACAATCGGATATATTTTTAAAAATCGCCACTTAGTAATCGCGCTGCTCACGTTTAAACATTCTTGTGGGAATTATCGCACCCCCTTCTGCTGAAGGCTTCAGCCATTCTAAATAAGCCACAAACCTACAATATATTCAAGGTTACATTGATCTTAAAGATCAGCATTTCCGAAATGCTACAACACAGATTACTATTCTGTCCTCAGTGATGACACCCTGCCATAAGTTCCTCCCACGCGCGCCGCACAAACATTGGAGCAGAGCCCGTCCTCTCCGCCAAGCTGTGGTCCCGTCTAGCCATCCTATAACCCTTCCTATATTATCAGAGCTATGACCCGGTGAGCGGGTCACACAGTCCCTAATCCTCAGCCCGCACCACCTGCCACTTTCACATGTCTCCATTACACAACTCTTCACACATTCTTTATATTGTTTGCGCCGCTGTTGTTCTTTGACTTCATAATGCTATCCAGTCAACAATGCCGACAACATTCCTTCACCGTCCCGTTGCTACCACGCCAGTTTTACCAGACTGAGGTCTTCCTCATCAGTTACTTCTGAAGTGCAACACAGGTGTGGTGAATCCTACTGAGAACAGAGCGAGCAAAAGTATTCCTGGAATTCGACTGATTTTTTTTGTATTATTCCAGGAAATTCCTTCAAAATCACAAGAAGTATTTTATGGCCAAAGATAACAGAGCAGCAACACAATCCGGTTTGTGAAATACTCCTTTTCCACAAGTCCATCTCTGAGCATCACTAAACAAGATTTTCAGATTTTGATCGTATTTGATGGGACGCTGGGCCGTCCATACGTAGTCATCCTGGGATTTACGCATGGTCACATTCACCATTACTCAGTTCTGTAGCTCATACTGGAATTCAGACCACCTGAATTTATCATCACCCTAATGAGGTAATGAGTATAAGCACAGCCAGTAAGCATTCTTAACTAGGGATCAAGGTCTGTGCTGTTCCTACTCATAAAATACACAATGGCAGCTTGATATCTAGGTGTGGGACAGCAGAAAGTACCTCACAGGTTAAGAATTTGCTCACAGAAATTGAGAATCAGCAACAAACAGGCACGTTTTTATCTTTGTGCTTTCTGACCACCGGCGATGTTGTGTATTACGGCTTGATTTTTGACTGACGGCAGAGCCAGCTGCCCCAATATACTGAACTGAGGGGTTTATTTTTCTTGGGGGAAAAAATCAATAACCGTGCTTGGCCAGATCTGGAAACTCGCTAAGATCTATAGGGAAACAAGTGTCCAAACGGCAGATAATGTAATGAACAATGATAATAATGATAATGTAATGACAGCACACAATAAGGCTGATTAACAGTAACTTTAAAGTTTATGCATTTTGCTACACGGCCATGCTTATGCGATTGCTTTTAAATTCACCAAACCTCAAGACTTATTAATAGTGCCCTGCTAATTAGGAAATGATGATGCATTCAGTAAGGACACCATTATAATTAGGAAACGCTATAACCGTATAGGATATTTGATATATGGAAGCCAATGGCTTTTTATTTTACTTTGTGTTGTTAATTTCCTGGCATGCTTATAACCACACCCAATTCAATGTTTTCAAACTTGTATGGTTTTTACAATTGATTCAATTGCGCTCATTAAATTACAGAAACATTCTAATCCGATAAAACACAAATGAGAAATACAAACATATTTTATGACTACTTTCCCCCAAGCCAGGAGTTTCCTAACCGAGGCGTGACCCGGAGCCGCATCTACGTACCGTTCAGCCCGTTCGGGATGCTCCGGTGGTGGTGCGGCGCCAGCAGATCGTCCATGGACCTCCTGATAACTCCCATCTTGGCTTCCCCTGGCTTATGCACGTGGTTGTGGTGGTGATCGGGGCTGCCGGCACTGCCGGTGCTGGACGTGCTGCTTCCGTCCCCTACGTCCCGAACCGTACCGGAGCCGCCGTTCAGATTCGTCAGGCTGGACTGGCTGTCTATGGAGCTCCTGGAGCCAGCCTCGGTCCTGTCCTCATCCAGCATGATGATCACTTCTTTCAGCTCGACGTTCTCCCGCATCAGCATCTCCTGGCTGGCCTCCAGGTCCTTCAGCTTCTGCTGGTACAAGCCCACCTCCTTCCACATGGCGCTGGCGGTGTACCTGCCGAACCTCTGCCACTCCCGGGACAGTTTCTTGCCCTTCTGCCTGTCATCGTCTAAGAAGCAGCAGAGCTCCCTCAGCTCGTGGTTGTCATCTTGGAGCTTCTGGTTGGCCTCGGTCAGGCCGCGGATTTCGTGGAGATGTACCTGCAGCCGCCGGTTGATGTCTTTCATCATGTTGCCGTGTTCCACCATTAAGTTCATCTTGTCGCTATCCACCTTCCTCAGGCGTTTGATCAATTCCTCCTTGCTGCATTTCAGCAACTCCTCGTCGGAGACCTTACTTAAATCATCAATCGGTCCGTTTGATTGGTGTTTCGCCATCTCTTCGGATGTCGCGCAGTTTTACGGTATGAGTGGATATGAATCTGGAGGAAATGCACTAGCCAAACCTTGAGGGTGACACTGTAACCAAAACTGAAGGCATGGTACAGAGAGTCAGAAAGTCAAGGTGCCGAGTGTAACTAAATGACAAACTATCGGAATGCAAAGCAATACACGAAATAAATAAATTTGAAAATGCAAAAGCTCTGCGGCTCCAGTGACTCATCCAAAACGATCGGCAAGCGTTAAGCTGCTCCAAAAGTCCTTATTTGTCTAATAAAGTAAATACTGGGAAGTAGCGATTTAATAACCTTCTTCTATTTGCGAGATTCTCTGTTAGATTATTGAAAGACTTGAGCCGTCTTCATCGCAGTCCCAAAACACTCAGAGAATGATCGATGAAAAATAGTCGTGGTTAGTATTCCGTGGATGCAGCTATATACCATGCAAGAATATCAGCGTTTTTTTTTTTTTGCTAAAATATCTAAAATATAATATACTTCAAAATCCACCCTGAACCGTCTGCATGGGATTGTCGTATTTTAAACTTCCAACACGGATCAAAAGTATTAACCTACTCTGAAAAGGGAAATCGTACATTAAAAAAGGTAATTAAAATAACTGAGGAGCAAAGGCGCTTACGTGCTGCAGAAGGGTCGAGTCCCCAATCAGATTTGTAATTCGCTCTGCCCCATTCGCCCCCTCGTTTGAAACTACGGCGGAGCGTCGCGGTCCGGGTGGCCAATAGAGAGCAGGTAGCATTGAAGGTGCTGAGCGGCAGCGCTCCAGACGCCCGGCGCAGCCTTCTTAAAGGGCCAGCCACACTCAGGCCGTACAACGCCATCATATAAGCGATATAACATAATATAAGCCTATCCCTTTAAATATAAGATGACACCACATCAGGTATTGATGATTGTTAATAACATTGACATTAACGAATGTAACGTTAATAACTGTATTACTGCAACATTCAATTTTTCATCAAACATCATACTATTCGCTTTATATTTTTGGCTCTGACATAGCTTACTATTTAATGCGATTGACCACGTTTGTGTCTAGCATATTCTATGACAAGTGCATATTTGTGCACATTCACATATTGCCACATTTAACTTGCCATGCTCAAGGCAAGGTTGCATGTTATTGCCCAGTTCCAGCCTGTCTGTGACCTCAATTCACACAATGCGCGGAATGTTGTCACCATTCACGCCATAGTAAGCTTGTAATTCAAGGAAGAGAGGCTAGAATACGGTTCTATACCGAGCTAAAATGCATATCTCTATAAGGACACATACCTATATAATTACCGGAATTTAAAAATTGTGAGGAAGTTCAACAAGTGATTTATAAACAATCGCTTGCGGATGAAGCGCATATTTCTGTGCACATATTGCCGCCTTGTGGTCAAAATCGAAGTCGCCGCGCTTAGTTTTTTTTTTCGTAGCGGTTAGTAGAAAGTAACCGCAAACTCAAATTGAGGTGGAGGATAACATCAAACATATTTCATAAACTGAAGGACTTCGGGAGGCAAATCAACATCCTTCTAAAGGATAATTCATCGTGCACGTTGTTATTCAGACTTAATCATAATAAACTCCTGGAAAATATTTGCTGTTTTTGCCTTTTGATGATTTAAATAATTTAAAAACTACTCAGAAATGTAATGCGCATTTTTACTCTTCACACAGCATAACTGCATTGTGAATACATGGATCATTTTCTTTGGAATGACTTGATACAATTCGTTTTGGGAAATGGATTACGTTTATTTTTGTTCTTTCTTTTGTGTATTCTGCTTTTTCAATTTTTAGATTTTGTTTTTGCTTTGAAACAGTAATAATTTGTGTGTTCTTATCCATGTCGGAAAATTGTGTGTTAGAGGCGAACAAGATCTTTCGGGTCATCAGCTTTTCATATGCACCGAAAAGAGACAGTTTTGTTACGCAATTTAAGCTTCGATAAAGTAATTTGGCATATTAGGCTATAAAATAAAAATATGTATTTTGTCACCGCGGTACAACATTCGGTTTGAGCTGAACTCGAGCAAGGTAGCCTATATCAGAATCAGTTGACAGAAAGACGGAAAGGGGAAAAAAATGGTCAAAGTACATCGATCAGAAAACACGCCGAGCGAACGCGCTTTTCTGTCTTGTTTGTCAGCTATAGCTGACAGGATATTCTGCGGAACCACTTCACTATGTTGTGTCGCTATAACATTCTGGGCACTGTCCGTCATGTCTCACTTATTTTAATATTTTTGTACGAGTTATGGGTAACAAGTGTGGACTCTCATCCACAGTGCTTGGATTTTAAGCCGCCGTTCCGGCCGCAGGAAGAGCTGACCTTCTGCCTTATGTACAAAGACTTCGGCTGCTGCGACACTCAGAAGGACCAGGAGCTGAGGACGAAATTTTATCGCATTATGGATAATTTCGATAATTATAGATACGCGACCTGTGCCTCCTACGTGCAAGACCTTATCTGCCAGGTAAAAAAGCTTTAGGGTCTCAGAAATTTCGTGTTTGCCTATCCTTGGCATAAATATTACAGAAGTGAATCTCGACATAAAATTATTATTTACTGACAATTTCAATAAGCGATTAGTTATAAGCGCAAAATATTTTACAGTCAAAATTACTTTACATGGGAGATACATTCTTAATAGGGATTAAAACTTTGCAATACATATATACTTTTTCTGTGACAGTACATGCTTCCATCTATAATTATTAAATCTATAATATAATTATTTCCTTAAGAGGTTATGCAAAAGCCTAATAGCAAAGATTTTGTGTACTTGCCGCCTCACCAGTGGTCTCAGATTTTACACAAACAACATTGGTGGAGCTGATAACCAGAATGACCTATCCCCTTCTGCGACATGACACACATGCAATATGCCAATACAATGCAAAACAACATGCAGTGTTATGGAGTATCATGTTAACTAGACCCAGTTCCAGTACAATATTTTTTCACTAATTGTCACAGCTTTTCAATCAACCATGGTCTTGTTTCTCTTTTATTAGATGGTTTGCTTTGCTGTTGGTAAAACGCAGGTCTCATCCTCTGCCCGTCCCTTCCTAGGAATGTTCCCCCTATGCCGCTCATCTTTATGATGCTGAGGACTCCAGCACTCCCGTGAGGACCCTGCCAGGGCTATGCAGGGACTACTGCACCAATTTCTGGGCAGGATGCAGGGCAACCATCCCTTTGCTATCCAGTGACTCGCGCTTGGCGGCGGCAGAACGGGATCAGGTTCACTTCTGTGAGCTCCTGGGCATTCCAGACCCCGACTACTGCTTCCCCGACATTGCCATCGACGATGGGAAGACACGGGACCTTGGCCAACTCTACACGGGCACTGGAGGCTGTCTGCAGGTCTGCTTGGAGGAGGTGGCCAATGGTCTGCGGAACCCACTGGCGATGGTACACGCCAACGATGGCACCCATCGATTCTTTGTGGCTGAGCAGGTGGGTGTCGTGTGGGCCTACCTGTCTGAGCGCTCCCGACTGGAAAGACCCTTCCTGAACATCAGCCAGGTGGTGTTGACGTCCCCCTGGGAGGGAGACGAACGGGGCTTCTTGGGCCTGGCGTTTCACCCCCAGTTCAAATACAATGGAAAGCTGTACGTTTATTATTCAGTGGAGGTGGGCCTGGATGAGCGGATCAGGATCAGCGAGTTCCGCATTTCAGCCTCTGACATGAACGTTGTCGACCACAGTTCTGAAAGGTGTGTGAGTGACTATCAGCAAGGCTGTAATTACGATTTCAAATGTTTTTGGCTGTTGTTTACAAATTATTCCACTATTCTGTCTGTATATTGATATCTTTTCTGGGTGAGCCCTTATAAAAGCCAGTGTTATAAATAAACTATCACAAAATTAGGTATAATTTGTGTTGAGAACATTTCCTGCAGAACTGTGTGTTTTTTCTGAAGCTTTACAGTAATTTATTTATTTATTTATTATCTCATATTTTTCCAGGATCATTTTAGAAATCGAGGAACCGGCATCCAACCATAATGGAGGTCAGCTCTTGTTTGCAGATGATGGGTACCTGTACATCTTCACAGGTGATGGGGGCATGGCAGGAGATCCATTTGGGGAATATGGAAATGCTCAGAACAAGTAAGTGATAGCAAACGGCAAAATAATTATTTGTGGTCCAAACTGTTTGGTCGCAGCCAGTTTTGTTTATAGCATTTCATTGATTAAATTGTTGACTGTTATGCCTTTGACTAGTCAACTATTGTGGTTTTCAATGACTCTTATGTTTTTCCTGCTGAAGACATTCAGTGGATGTTTTCCTACCACAGCAAGGTTTACAAATTGAAATTGATCCACGGTCCATTCATTAGATCTGCCCTGCTGGGGAAGGTTCTCCGTATTGATGTGAATTATAATGACAAGGGCCCCCTGTACCGGATTCCGCCGGACAACCCCTTTGTGCGGGAGCCTGGGGCTCGCCCGGAAGTGTACGCTTACGGGGTGAGGAACATGTGGAGGTGCTCTGTGGACCGGGGAGACCCCCTCACCAAGGAGGGCAAAGGGAGGATTATCTGTGGCGATGTGGGACAGAACAAATATGAAGAGGTCGACATCATCGAGAAGGGGAGGAATTATGGGTGGAGAGCCAGAGAAGGATTCTCCTGCTACGACAAAAATCTGTGTGCTAACAGCTCTTTGAGTGAGTTTACTGGAGATAAGAGTGACAGGTGCAACAAAACTACCTTATTGTGTTATTTGGGGGCAAGTACTGTATGTTATCTATAAAAACTACAGCCCCTGAGGTATTTGGGCATTCTTATGGTTCTGAGTTTTGTTTTCCCTTTCCTTTAGATGATGTTCTCCCAATATACGCCTATCCACACAAAGTGGGAAAGTCGGTCACTGGTGGTTACGTGTACCGTGGCTGTGAAAATCCAAATTTAAGTGGGTTGTACATTTTCGGAGACTTCATGAGTGGGTAAGGCTGGAAAATATTTTTTTAAATCTTTTTAGTGTAGCTATGGAGCACTTTTGATTACAGTAATTATAAAACAGTAATCACATAACACATGGATCACAAATATATAAGGAAACCAGTTCCGGGAAGTAGAGGGTGGGGAACACAATGGATAGGATGTCATTAAGGGTACACGCTCTCACCCCTAGTGGGAAATACTGACACACTGTTTCACCTGCAGAAGAGTGCTCCCTCTGGAAACACACAGAGCACTTGATAAACGTGCAAGATTCAAACCTCCAAACCTACCCTCTGAGTTACAGTGCCGCCACAAAAATGTTCAGTTACTAATAAAATATAGTGTCATCGAGATAAGCCGTTTCCCCAACAAATGGAGTTCAATGGAATATTATTTGAGTAGTACATTTTGGTAACAAGAGTTATTTCAAAGATTTCTATATATGAATATCCACACTGGAAACAGAACTGACATGGAAATAATTAAAAGGGGGAGATCGAACCTCATCCTCAGTGTACCGGTGGGACACATGAATGTTTAAAGTCCACTGTGGGTGGAATCTGTGGGTGGAATGGCCGTTTACCATCGGTCGCCTCGTCTTCATCCCGATTTTCCATCAGATACTCTCTTGGTTCTTACAGGTTTAAAGCACATGATCGCAGTCCCACTCACTCTGACTTTTGAAACCTCCTCCTTTCCATCTCTGCTTTTTTCTCCCCACTTTTTGTAGACGCCTGATGTCACTGCAGGAGAACCAGTACACTGGGCAGTGGGACTACCGTGAGATCTGCACGGGACCGGGACCGCGCTGCCTCTTTCCGGGCCTAATTAACAACTACCATCCGTACATCATTTCCTTTGGCGAAGATGAAGCCGGTAGGATATAACTGCTGACACCTAGAACAAAGAACATACTGTTTCTTTAACCATTTCATTCTGTCCACCAGTGATCACTAATTGATTTTGTAACATTAATAATATGAGTGCTGCAATATTTCATCCAATATTCATGGTAGTCTTGGTTACTAAGTGTCTCTGTTTAAGTCCATCCACCACAGTCTGATGGAGATGGCCACAGCACTTTCATATCGTCAGCCAGTGATGACAAATCTTTGGGAAGTTTCTAAGCTCTGTTTTCTAATAATAAACATCTTTCAAGAAGCAGAGCGTGTGAACACATCCCTGTTCTTCATTTGCAAGTTAGGTTATTTGCATTTTATAAATAAAACAGATGACAAAGTTAAAAGAAGAGAACAAAGTAGAGTTCACCAACTCCCATGACAAAATTTTTTACAGTGACCACAAATTTCTCTTTTATACCAGGTCTAAATTCTGGCTAATGTATCTTTCTAGGAGAGCTATATTTCATGTCAACTGGAGTTCCAAGCGCAGAGTCTTATTCTGGTGTTGTGTACAAAATTGTTGACCCATCAAGGTAAGGAGACACTGTGACTCTGTTGTAAATACTTGCGTTTTCCTTATTCTATGTGTATATAAATTAAAATAGTCTATGTCTATCTGTTTCTTATGGCATTAAAATAATTAAATTGGGTTTTTCCACAGCTGTTTGCCCTAAATGGCAGTAGATGGCTAGATTGTTACCAGGAAGTATTACAGAGGGTTACGTCACTTTAGCAACTTCCCGCTTTGTGACACTCTGTCAAAATCACATAAACAGGATCCACTTCACTACATCTCCTATGAAGAAAGTTAACTTTTCAAAAAGGATTATAATAAAAACAGCAGTATGAGTCTGGAATAGCTCGTGAAGAAATGTAATTTTTCACATTTGTGTCGAGGGCCTAATGTGTCTCCAAGAGGGGTCTATTAATATAAACACTGTTGTGTCCAGGACACTTTATATGAAAACAGAAAATGAGTGTGAATAATTCAGGCCTAATTAGAAAGACGACCTTGACGGTCAAATCATTTTGGATCTCTACCAGCAAACAGACAGTAATTCACCTTGGGGTGTGAGCATTAAAACCAGACAGTAAATAAAAAATATTTTCACAGATGCACAGATTTTTTATAAAAATAAATTGGTGCAAAAACAAAACAGAGGTTTTAAACTAATGATATACTTAATCATTTTCACTCTATGTAGTGTTCATTTTTAATATATTTAAATGAGTTCTTCAATTTTGAATTTCAGATTGTACCTGCTGTTGTTATTAAAAAGATATTCCTCATGCATTCACCAGCTGTGCAAATGTGTCCAGCCTTGCCTTCAACCGCTCCTTTTTTAGATACCGCAGACGTCCGTCAAGACAAAAGTCTGTGTAGTAGACGCACAGTAATGCATTTTTTAGTTAGTTTCTTGGATTTTGGTGTTCTGATGAAGTCTAATGGAGGAAGACATAACCCAGGGAGAAAAGCGGCTTACTGGTTTTGCAGACACCACTGTAGAAAAGCAAAAGATATCATTCACACTTTGCAGAACAGTTTTATTTTTTTCTTCATGAAGGACACACTGGACATAGAACTCAGTTATTTGGCTTAAAATGTTATGTCACCAAGATTGTTAAGAATGACTCCAACATCGTGACGTTACTGTTGTTGGTCATGTCCTTCTTGGTTTTAACAGGCGTGCCCCTCCGAGGCGATGTCACTACGAACCTCTGCCAGTCAAAAGTAAAAGCAAGCTGGTTCCGCTAAAGCCAAAAGAGAGTAAGTGAATTTTCAGACCTGAGAAACGTACCAGTGTTTCAGGTTCTAGAGCTACAGTGGAATTGTATAGGATCAATTTGGCTTTTATTGTAACAATCTGCTGATGTCTCTTTTACAGCATTGACAGGGCTTGAATTATCAGCCAAGCACAAAAAACACAGTAAGGCAGAAGAGCCAAGCCGTCCTGTGGCAGAGCCAGAATCCCTGACACAAGACTCGACAAATGACTGGTTGCAGGAACTATTAGACGTGCTCAGAGCACAGGAAGGTAGCTGGGTGGGGAGGACCATGGCCCCCATTACTACCAAGGCACTCATGGCTGGCAAAGATGACCAAGGTAGACCTAAGGATGGAGCTGTGCGACTGGCAGGAGGAAAAAAAGACCGTGGACGGGTGGAGGTCTTCCTCGACGGGGAATGGGGCACAGTGTGTGACAATGGGTGGGACCTCCAAGCTGCTGAGGTGGTCTGCCGTCAGCTAGGCTTGGAGCGTGCCCTGGAGTCCTCCAAGCAGGCTGAATTTGGGGAGGGGAGACACCTGCGTATCCTCCTAGACAATGTCCGCTGCACAGGAATGGAGAAAAGTCTGCGGGATTGCCAGCATACCGGTGTGGGAAAGCACAACTGCGGAGATCACAAAGATGCGGGAGTCGTATGCGAGAATGTGGAGCTTGAAAGTTAAAGTGATATGCTGCTACCTTAGTGCAAGGTTCACTATGAACCACAAAATTAAGCATTGATGAACAACATCTTGTGTATTAGTTGGTAATTTTATACTGCCGTATCAAGTAATTTTTCAATATTTTTGAAGTAGATGTGAAGATAATAACTTTGATTCTTACCATAACTTATTTTTCAGATTATTCCACAGAAGTGTGTAATACAAACTTCTATTGTAACAGTCGTTTAAAAGATGCCCTAATTATTAAAATTATAGCTTTGATGTAGATATTAGACAGCTGAAATCAATTGGGTGTAAAGAAATAAATAACTTCGTAATTTAAATAAAATTATGAGGGTCTGGTTTATCATTTTTGTGTGGAAAGTCAGTGCAATTGCACAGCTGTTGAAATAAAATAAATTCTGTGTTTAAGAATAAAAATCTGTCGTGCACGGATGACGTCAGCTGATTGGCGTCATTTATTTGGACCTTGTTTGGTCCCCTTTCGGTATTATAGTTTGTGCTGAACATCAGTTTTTATTTTGTTTTTACCTAATGAATGTATTACGAATTACAAATTTTAGAGAAGAATTTAAAAATAGATCGTTACTCTGGTTCCTTCTACAAATAAAGACATTTTCAGATGTTCGATGTCGGCTTCATAGCTCAGTGGTTAGAGCACTGGTCTTGTAAACCAGGGGTCGCGAGTTCGATCCTCGCTGAGGCCTCGTGCGTTTTACATTTACCTTTTTTATCTTTGCATTTGTCGACTTAAATCCTGTTGAACGTTAAATATCCGCTCCAAGAATCTGTTCGCTGAAATGAACTGCTGGTGAATGACATTAGATGTCCCACTGTCAACAAGACTGAAAGCCATTTATTTCATATCTACTCATTTATTTCACTGTAAAATATGATTAGCAATCATCGAAGCAACAAAGACAAGGTCATTATTAGAGGACTTTCCTTTCGTCTCAAAGTCACGTAACATGGTGAGGGTAAGCGTAATACAACTTTTTAACGTATACAAATAATTTAAATTTTACACTAGGGGTCGCTATAACATAAAAATTGCACATTGTCATTCTTCAATGGTTTATACCAGGGATAGACATTTGGGCCAGAATTACTTCAGTCAAATTTCGCTACTCCTTATTCGAATAATATTCGATTAATCATTCTCGCCCCATACCCACCACAGACAGAGAAACGTTAATGCGTCAAAACATTTATTTCAGTACAAAATCAGGTATTACTCTTTGCTGCAAAAAGATAACGAAAAGCATCAATTCGCTTGATTAACTTGAATCTGCAATTTAAAAAGCTGAAGCAATAATACCATACAACAAGGTTTATCAGTTAAGTCGTCAAACAGTTTCTACTGCTATACTGACAATTCACTCCTGTTTAATATTTTATCAAGAAAAGAACGTGAATTTCAAGAATAACCATGACAACCTAAATGTAAATATGAAATAAGCAGCAGTAGCATAATCAGATTCTCTTACACGTTTCCGGGTGTTGTGCCAAAACACACAAAGCAGCGCCGAGAAAACATTTGCATTTGTGCAATATCATCCCAGCAAAGAACAAATGCCTCTCAAGTCATTTTTATTCAATTTCTCATGAACACGCCAGTCTTTGAGTGAGCAATAATGAAAATGATTGGCTCACGGGCACAGCTCAAACAAAAATAGTGGAGATAAACATCAGAATGAATAAAAACAAACTTATAAGAGAATGTATAAATCACAACTAATTATTTAGCTGCTATATAATTTTTAAATAGTTCATTGATGATTTGTTTTATTTCTTTATTGTTTTATATACCACAGCATACGAACCCCATTGCATATTCAATTACATCACTCATTAAACCAGAGAGTGTCTGGAATTCTTCCAACCATTTGGCAGGGTTACGGGAGAGGAGGCCTGAAGGTTGTTCCAGACAACCCAGGGAACAAGACAAGGGATGCCAATCCACCACAGGGCACACACACACGTTAGAAGGAAAACATGTGAAGTACACACACAGACCATGAAGGCCAGCAGCAACAATGCTAACCAATAAGCCAGAGTACCAGCCA